>CAEGAE010073840.1:0-35492 GCA_903067095.1 Girardinus metallicus
CATACAAAAGGTGAGTCTATATTTTATTAGTTTATATGTGCAATCTTAGTCTTTTATGTATGCATGTGAGAAAAAAATAGAATGCGTGTGTGATATTTTATTAGTGTGTACGTGCAATTTTAATATTTTGTGAGTGAAAAATTGTATGTCTGCGACACTTTAATAGTATATATGTGCAATTTTAATATTTTGTGTGTGTGTGTGTGTGTGTATTAGTTTTTAGTAGTGTGTGAGAGACAAAACATAGACTTTGTCCTTTGTCCTCCCCTACACCTCAAGCCCCCCACTCCAGATGACATTTCCCCCTATTCTCAAACAGGTATGGGCCAAGGCGAGAGTTCATCTAGTAAACTGACTGAAGATGAATACATAAACTAAAAGCTGGATTATAGACATTTTTTATAGGTGTATTTGTGAGTCTGGCTCTTTATTATTAAATTGAATATAATTTCAGATCTTTGTATAACTTTTCTTCTGGTTAACTTAGAAAGTGAGCTATTATTGTTACAGGTTAGTTTTCTAAACTACAGAAAAGTAACTGTTAGAGAAGCTCAAATAAGAAAAATTGGACTGATATTGGGGCATGTCTAATTTTTAGACATGCCCCTTAAGACATGGGGCATGTCTTAAGTCTTAACTGCAAGACTTAAGACACAAATCTTAATTCTTGCAGCTGCTAAAATGGATCTGGCAATGGGATGTGCTTAATTTCACATTATAATTTGAGATATTACAGTAAAGGAGGGTTCAGAAAATTGAAAACATCATTCTCCTTTCAGTTAATAATCTTTCGCTACATTTCCATTGGTCTATCACATAAAATCCCAATAAAATACATGGAAGTCTGTGATTCCAATTTGACAAAATGCAAACAGGAAAGGGTATAAATACTTCTTTCCATGCAGTAAATAAAACTCTTTAATAGAATTTTTTCTCATTTTCCCCACCCAGCTCCTCGCCGTTGTGTTTGATACATTTAATGACGTGGAGAAGATGAAGTTTAAGTCTCTGTTGCTTCATAAACGCTCTGCTATCGACCACGCCTTCCAGCTGCTGGTTAGCCGGCAGGTATGTGGGTTGATTTTGGTAGAAGGAATGTGTTTTGCCTTGTTCTCTAAGGCTCTGGGAAGTTGTTGCTAACATTTAAGTGCTTTGCTGTTTTTCTTTTCCCTCCAGAGGCCGATGGGAGTGTCTCTGAAACAGTTTGATGGTTTGATGCGATTCTACAGGCCTCGAATGTCTGCAAGAGATCGTTTTCTCACATTTAAAGCTCTGAATACATCAGGGGCTCCAACGCTTAGGTAGTGTCTGGTTGTTTTTATTTTTACAATACAAATATCCTACTTTGACTTTTACTGGATTGATATATGATTAGGTCTTTTATTGTTGCAGCCTGCAAGACTTTTATAAGTTTTATGAGGTCATTGGATTAAAATGGAAGGTAATTATCTTTGTATGCTTTGTTTTATGATGAGAATAATTTTTATTAGTGTTGCTTTGGCTGACTGTGATGTGCTCGTTCTCTAAATGTTTTTCAGCCACGACGAAGTCGAGAACACTGGTTTGACGATCTTCCTCATACGGCCTTCCTCATTTTCAAGGGTATGTTCTCAGTTCTTGTGAATAGAGGTAACAAAATCAATGCCATGAGTTGCCATACAGTGTCAAAAGATTGGCATAAGTTTACATTCAGCTCTCTTAACCCAATACTTTCTAGAACCAAGTCCAACTCTACCAACTTCGAACATCTAGAACGTTCTTTTTTGAAAAATTGGCTCAAGTTCAGTCAAATTAGATGGACGGCTTCTGTGAATATCAGTTTATAAGTCCTGCGTGAGATTCTCAATTGGATTTAGGTCTTGACTTTGACTGGACCATCATAAAATATGAATATAAATTTATCTAAACCATTTAATTGTAACTCTGACTGCATGTTTAGAGTTGTTTTGCTGATGGTGGGTGGACATGTTCTTGGGTCTGAGATCATTTACAATTAAAACCTCTAACAAGTTTTTATTCTAGGTTTTCCACATATGTAGCGCCAGTGAACTTCCCAATAAGAAGAGCAATGGAACTTCAGAGTTTCCTGCCGGTTGTAGTTGAAAATATTGATCAAACTCGTTAACAAATTGTAAAAATGTTAATAAATGGCTGATTCTGCATTCGATGAGTACTTCTTAAAATTAAATAATATTGAACATCTTTGCGAGATGTTTACAGCTTGGCATACTATTTAATAGCCTGTATGACCTTCTTTATACTTTTGCAAAACTTTATTCCTGGCCCTGCTATGGTCCTTGTTCTTTGTGATTTTGTTTGTCAGAATTAGAATTAGATTCTGTTCACTAATTCAATACTTCCTGGAAGCAATGTGTTAAGGAAATAATTAAATCTTACCTAAGGTGAAACATTGAGTCAGTCAAGAACAATCAAAATGCATTTTGATTATTATTTTATTAAGAAATGAAGCATGAAAGTCTAGGGAAAATCTTTTCCCTAGACTTTCATCTAGTGTAGGGAAAAGATGAAAGTACATCGCTTTTAACATCCACCAGCCCTTAAAAGTTGGGAGACAAAAGGAGTATCCCAACAGTTTCAGATTACTTCACAACTCTGGTATTTGCTCCTGCAGACTGTGACCCTGGACGGTTCAAACCCAGTTCAGAAATACCCTTTATTATGTGCTTCCAGCGAGCTGCATCCAACATGAAGGGTGCTTCATAGATAAAATTGATTGATTTCTTGATTGTCATAGCAAATGTTTAGGGATGTCAGAATGAAGGGGGCAAAATTAAACCTACACCTCACTTAGATTTTCATTCATTTATTTATTTATTTATTTATTTATTTATTTATTTATTTATTTTCAATTTATCAATTTTAAGCTCCCACAGACAGCATTGAAGTTTGTGGTCGTAACATAAAATGGCTCAAAAAGCTTAAATACTTTTGCGAGACACTTTGTATAAACGCTTTTGTCCTCTTTAGGCATCCACCTGGTGGTGAAGTCTAAGGCCTTCCAGTATGCCATGTGTAAGTATCAACATCATCACAGCTCCCCCAGCTTTTGCCTGTTCAAATTCTCACACTGAAGCCTTGGTGTTAATGTCTGCAGATGTGGTGGTGGCCATTAATGGTGTGTGGATCCTTGTGGAGACTTTCAGAATGAACAGTAAGACCTCTTCAGCAAACACAGACACATCATATGGAAAAAAATGTTCCTACCTGACCTCGGACCTTCCTCCGGTTCTGCAGGTGGATACTCTTGGTCTGAATCTGTTCCCGTGAGTTACATCGTTTTCCTGACGAGTGAGTAGAAATCTGCTGCCTCCTCTCACTGACAGATGTGGCATAGATTTAAAAACTGTACATGATTGGAGGTAGGTGATTGCAGCTGGCACTAATTCCTCCTCTGCTCCATCCTGGTTTTAGTTTACGGTGTGGAAGTGCTGCTGAAAATAGCAGGTTTGGGGCCATTGGCTTATTTCAGCTCTGGCTGGAACCTGTGAGTGAAAATCTACCTGAAAAAATAAAGCAGAAAAACTAAACGTTTTATGAATAGGTATGGAAAACATCCTGTTTCTGTGTTCCTCTGCTGTTCGCTGTCTAGGTTTGACTTCTCTGTGACTGTGTTCGCCTTCTTGGGGCTGGTCGCTCTGGCTTTCAAAATGGAGCCCTTCTACTTCATTGTAGTTCTTAGACCATTCCAGTTGCTCCGGTTTGTTTTCCTCGTTTTAAAATCAGGCCACATGTTTATAGTTCATTTTATTTAGATCCAGTTTTGGTTTTCAATTCAAATTTCCATGCTCCTGTTCTCCTAGACTGTTCAAGATAAAGCTGCGGTACCGCAACGTGTTGGACACCATGTTTGAGCTCTTCCCCAGGATGGCCAGTCTGGGACTGACTTTAATCATCTTTTATTACTCCTTTGCCATAGTGGGTATGGAGTTCTTTGCAGATGTGGTTTTCCCAAACTGCTGCAAGTGAGTGTCGCTGTTGTCTGTGGAACTTTAATTTTGAAAATTGGTAGATAAATATTAAAATGTCCCTTTTTTTGTTATTTTTTCATTGTCATTTTAGCACCAGCACAGTGGCGGATTCCTACAGACAGATCAACAAAACATTTGGCAACAAAACAGTGTTGGATGAAGGCTATTATTATCTCAACAATTTTAACGATATCCTCAGCAGCTTTGGTAATTCTTTCTATTATTTTTACCTTTCAGTACCTTCATGAAGTCATCAGATCTTTTTAATTTGCTGCGGGAGCCTGACTAAGTCTACTCCATCCCCTACAGATCGCCAGAAGGCGCTGCTCTAAGCGCTGAATGTTTCACTTGCGCATGTGTCGCTCGAGTAGTAATACCAAGAAGTCACACCTGTGACACAGATTTCTCTGAACCTCAGCCAGCCAAACATCCGAGGCTCTGTTCCTCATTTTTTCTCGCGTACACGTTTCGTTTTGCATGGCTTCGGCCTCTTGGTTCTTGGATCATTTAGTTGTCTTCAGACATTGTTTACTGCTGGCTGCATTGTTGGCATCGCTTGCACCTAATCCCAATCATGACTTCTGACCACTGTGTTTATTTCACACACTGTGGACAATTTTAGCCAACTTTAAGATAAGAGTTTTGGATTGAGCTAACGGTGCCAGTATGCTTTTTTCCGTCCTGCAGTCTGAATGTAGCTGACTATGTCGGCCTCTTGATGTTCCACTATTTAGCAATGATTGATGATGGTAGCGGTCATACCTCTTCTCCCTATATTAGGTCATTTTTTGCTTGTGGTTGGACACAACTCAGTTTTTAACTCGGATGTCTTCCACTGTTGTGCGTACTGTGGGACTGCAGTCAGAAACTCCCTCCATGAACTACAGTGTCATGTCCCATGCTGTGAGGGTGGCTCCGCTGGCCCTGTTGCGTCCTGAGGTTGACAATGACCTTTCAACTTCTGGGTTGGTGGCCCCACCTACAGGGGCTTAAAGTGCTGGAATGAGGCCACAGTAACTATGGCTCCTTCTAGGAAGAGGCCAGCCCTTTCCACAAGAGCTGAGCTGTTGTCTGCAGAAAATGAAATCCCTTTTTCATGCACGTCAGATGGATACTTCAATGACTGGGTTCTCTTCTCCACCCTTGGCTGTGGAGGACGATGTGTCTCTGGCTGCCTCTGCCGCTCACTTTGAGTGAGGAGACAGTCATCATGTGTTTCAGAGACTGGGTCATTCTCCTCATCTCAGAGTGCAGCTAGTGTCAGGTGACAGCGCTATGTAGGACACCATCCGCATGTCCTTGAGGTAGCTAGTTTGGACTGCAGTGAAGGTGACTGTAATCATCGACAGTGAAAGTGTGCTTTCCACCCTCCATCCTCAAAGTCAACTTGGAGAAGTTGCCTGATTCCATCTCAGACAACCACTTTTCTTGGGGTGATTTTGGATTCAGCCTCCATGAAGACTCGTTCATCTGTTTGAAGGCTGACCATACTCCAAACGGTCAGCCAGTTTCTCTATGTCACCTTCTCACAGCTGCTAGGCTGACTGATGTCAGTCAGTCTGGTTGTGCCCTTAAGTCTAATGTCACTGCACCCTTTACAGTGACATCGCATGACCCATGCAGAACACTGCATTTGTGCCTAAAGTGTTATCAGATTGTTGTTGTTGTGCCTGAAGTTTTATCGCATTCTCATTGTAACCAGCCATCGAAAAGTCATTGTCAAGTTTCGCCCTGGGTAAGGAGTGGCCGGGAATGGATTTTGGTTCCACTGGAAACGATATGTGCTGCTCCCTCATGGGCTTTCCCGAACACGTTCACCAGATTTTACAATGTGTGTGTAAAATCAGAGGTGGCCACCCTCATCCTCTGAGCCAGGTTCTCCTGTGAGAGTCCTTAGGGTGATCTCAGTGAGGTATGTGCTCAGGATTCCTTGCAACATTGCCGGTATTAGTCATTCAGTGCTTTCAGCACTCCCTTCTGGCGGTCATCAAGGATTCATAGAACCATAGTTACATGTATAACTTTTATTTTATGTTGCATCTTTTGACACATTTCACTATAAAAAACAAATTTCTTTGCGCATCTTTCTTTGCATGCTTTTAGTCAGCTCTAGTTATGAGGAGACATAACTAGCTAATCTTTTGAGAGGTTTTTCTAATACTGAGTGTTAAAATATTTAGTTATCTAAAAAATACAAACTATAAGAAATTGCTTATAAAACACTGGTTTAAAAAAATGTGGAGCATTAAGAAAACTGGAAAAAAAGTCTGTTCATATTTATGAATGTAAATATGAACAAATAAATGGTTTCTTTGCCAATGTGTCTTATAATTATGTAGAAAATAGTATTTTGAAGGCGATAGTCGTCTGATCTGTAAGTTGGCTTTTAAAAAAAACAAAACAAAAAAAACACTTCTCACTTTTTCCTCTTCAGTGACGTTGTTTGAGCTGACTGTGGTCAACAACTGGTACATCACCATGGTAAGGATTAGTCATTAATTAATTGTTGCTCAGAGGTCTCCACCCTGCAGTTTTACTGCTGACCTGTGGGCGTCGCTGTTTAACTGCTGCTGTATTTCTCTCTCCCAGGAAGGAGTGACGTCTATGACGAGCCATTGGAGCCGTCTGTACTTCATGACTTTTTACATTGTTACGATGGTGAGCGAAGTTTTCTTTATTTGGCATATTTCTCTTTGAGTTTGGTTTGAATGTGACCATAATTTCTATTTTCTTTTTCAGGTTGTGATGACAATCATTGTGGCGTTCATCCTGGATGCTTTTGTGTTCCGCATGAACTACAGCCGCAAGAACCGGGACCCAGTGGATAATCCAGAAGGTGCATTTGAGTTAATGTGTAGTATTCATAAAGTAGTATTTTGCATGTTTAATGTACATATATTTAAGATTTTCTTCATTTTTTTCCCATTAATCTATTGGTGTTTAGTAAGATGGGTCAGTTTAATGTGTGTGATTGTGTTGCAGATGAAAATGGGATAGTGTTTGACGTGGAGGTGAGGAGAGATGAAGCGCTGGCCACCCTGGAGTTGTACAAACAGACATCCCCGACACTGTCTTCGCTCAGCTCTCTGGCTGATGTCCTGCAAGCTATGGACAAGAGTGGGGTAAGAACATGATCTCTAGATATTTCTTCCTCTCCATCTCACCATGCTAACCTGTTTTATTCCTTTTTTGTACAGCACACATTTCTGGTTTACTTGGGACGAAGATCAAGAACAAAGAGTGACCTTAGTATGAAAATGTACGAGGAGGAGATACAGGTGAGAAACTGAAGGCATTTTGCTGGATGCGAGGTTTTCCAAAAGTCTCCTTTAAAAATGCTTACACTTCAATGCGTAGTTTTGTAATTTGATCTGACAGACCAGCGCAGAGGCGTATGTTATTGTAAAGTGGAAGAAAAATTTTGCACCAATTCTACAAAATATTGACCCTGATTAGTAGTGCATGCCACACTTTTCAGGTTATTTAAAAATGACCAAAACTACATATTTTTCTCCCCTTCCACATCAGAATTCTGCACTAGTTCAGTCACATAAAATCTCAAAATACTTTGAAGATTGAGGATGAACTGTTGAGAAAATGTTAAAGTTCGAGGTGTGTTAATACTTTTGCAAGCTGTACTTGGTGTATAATTGGTTTTGCCTCTTTTCATCAGGAGTGGTATTCAGAGTACTCAAGGGAATGTTTGTCTCAAGAAGATGAAAATCTAAACCTGGATCAGAACAGTCCCGTCACCAATCCAGCTCCCTTCCAAGAACATCAGCTGAACTCGCAGCGCGAACATCAAAGCATTAACTAAATACGACTGTAGCGAGATGTACATGCACATCATCTCAACAGAGGTGAGAACCTCAGCACCTCCAGTTCCCCCACACTCACCATAACACCCATTGTGGGGTAATAAAAATCTGGAGTCTCTTGAAGTGAAGTTGGCAAGAGAAAATGACGCTGTTTTCTTCCTGGAGCTGGATGGAAGTGTTGATACACTTTGAAGAACCCCCTAAACAAGCTACCATTTCTTTGTGTATTTATCGATTATAAATTAAATCTGATGCCTTAGTTTAACAGTTTCTCTGACCAGTATTAACACACAGTACTTATGTTATGTACTTTGATCAAGAGAACACTAAACACTCCTTAACGGTAAATCCAGCCACTTATCATGTAAAAGGTTTCTCCTAACTGACTCCCAAGCCTCCACATATTTTACTTAAGCTCTTATTCTGTAATGTATTCGAAAGTAACAGCAAATTTTAATAAACTATTCAAATAATGAAACACATGAATGCATTGTTGCTGTGTTGTTGTCATCATGATGGCAATTTAAAAAACAAAACTAGCATTTTTTCACCCCCGAGAACCCAGAAAAACAGTTTTGTTTAAATTCACAAAGAGGTTGATTCGTAGAAAATTTACAGTATTTTAAATTATGACCTTGTACAACATGAGCTGGATCATAATATCTCAGCTCCAAGACATGGAAAAAGAAACAAAAAAAGGCACAGTGTGATTGGTTTTAGTCCGTCCTGAGCTCTTGTGAGAGTCTTCAGCTACTTGGTTTCACAGACTAAGCACAGGAGAGTCCGATCAAACCAATGCAACAGTGTAGATTACTGCTTTAAGCAATATTTTTAAAGCAGAAGATGACATCACTGGGATGAGCTCAAGTGTGGATTATCCCAAACTCTGTGAGAAGTGCAATGAGAAGAAATAAGCAGTAGAAGACGAGGAGGAAGACGCCGTAGGACCGACCCATGTGGAACTGGATGAGCGGAACAATGAGAAAAGACAGGACCAAAGACAAACCCAGAGCTCCTGCGAGAATCCACGTCAACAAGTCCTCCGACTCAAACTGAGGAGGAAAACAAGAGAATCAGCTTCATACCGTTCAAACCAGTGTCTTCTCTCGATATCAAAGGAGAGGATTACCTGCACAGAGGAGTGTGTTTCATACATCTGGATCAGACATCCCAACCCTACTCCAAACAGCATGTCTGAAATACAGTCAAGGTCCCATATTTTTCATTTTATGTAAATATATGCATTGAAAACGTGTTTTCAGGGCAATAATAGTTCAGGGCAATAAAGTTTTCCAATATATTGAGGAGCAAAAAAAATGATGAGATAAAATCAGGTTTTGATGTTCAATAAAACAGGGTATTCATGTGGCTTCACAAGGCATTACATGGGAACACCATTATTTACTCCATCAGAGTGAACTTTAATATTTTAAACTTGTACTGAAACATATTTCCACTCAAACAGCTGGCTGAACTTGAGTAGAACAAATAAAAATAAAACATTTTTATTTGTTCTTTCAGCGTGTATTGGAACTGATGCTATTACTTTTTTGTCCTAACGTTAATGTTTCATCTTTCAGCTCTCCAATATCTTCAAACATGCTTAAAAAGTACTAAGTATAAACACTACTATTACTACATCACATGAATCATTTCGACACCTTCTTTGCCCACTTTTCAAACCAATAGTTACAAAATTCCCCAGCATATTTCTGAATTTTCATTACTGCCCTGGATAAAACGGCTCCTCTTCATTTCAATGTTTTTTAAAAAAAGGCTCATTTTTAAAAACATTGACTTTGTTAACATTCAGCAAACTACTCCATAATTCTATCCGTGGAAATAAACAAACTTAAAGGTTTTCGTGACACACCGAATTTCTGTTCCAAGCTTAAATTCTGTCCCTCGTCTCTTTCTGAAAATGTATTCAATGCATGTCAGAAAGATGTGTACGTCCTCAAGTGGACATGAAAATAGAGGATACTGAAAATGATCCCTCCGAAGCAAGCAGCTATGGCCATGCGTGGGTATCCCTGCCGAGCAATGGTGATGTCAGAGAAAAGGTCTGAAACAGAGAATATTAATCGCACATTACATGGTTAAATGGGAATTAGGTTTACTCTTGTGAACGGACTTGGATTATCAGAAATCACCTCCGATACTGTTGCCCCAGGCCAGAAGAGTCAAGCCCAGCACAGTGTTGCTGAGACTCAACACCACACCGAGCATGTGCAGAAGACTGACCACCTCTGACGCTGCGGCACTGATCAGCACCGCGCTCACCACAAAGCCCAAAAATGCAAAAAGCTGAGGGAACAGAAAGGTAATCAGATTCTGAGGCAGCTGCCTTGCAAAAGTATTCATCCTGACTTTGATTTATGCAACAAGTCAACAAAATAAGTACATTTATTTAAAAGCAGAAAGTAAATTGTGTAATTTTTCGTCGTTGTTTGCAGATCTAAGCTGGAAAACCGTGTGCATTTGTATTTAATCCTCTTTGATATCTGTAACTAAAAGCCATTGCAACTATTTCTGAGTGTAATTTAATCTCATTATAAATCCAGCTGTTCTGTGAACGCCGCAGGGGTTTAAAAACAAAGGAGACATGCAGGGCACAACAAATGTCGTACTGAGAAACACAATAAATGTAGCAATTTCAGTCCAATCGGATTAAGATACAATTATATACATTAAAATTCAATTCTAGTTATAAAGCAACACAGTCAAGTGCAGTTTAACTCATAAAAAGGAGTCCAAGGAGCGTAGTATCGAGTCACTGATTTGCAAACATTACATCCTCCTGAGCGAGCATGTAGTAGCACTAGACAGTTAACTGCATTGAGTCAAGAACTTTGCAGCAATCCCTCAAACTGAGAGCTATACTGAAAAAATCCTGTTGGAGTCCAGCAGGATGACTCTTAACATATAGTGACAGTGAAATGGTTTAGATCCAAACATATCCATGTGTTCAACTCCAACAGAAAACATGTGACAGGACTTTAATTGCTATTGATGGAAAAACACCATCCAGTCTGACTGTATTTGAGTTGTTTTGCAAACATAAATGTTAGCCTCCACCTTGGCAAAGCTAATAGGCATACCACCAAAGACTTACAGCTGCTACTGAAGTAAACACTGGTTCTACAAATTAATATTAATTAATATTCCAAATTATGATTTGTCAAAAGATTTAAACATCTTACAGTTATAGCTACTTTACCAAATAATATTTGGTAATCTCAAAAAAGGGCTACAGCTACTTTTACAAGGCATATATAAATATATACCTTTCGCATATTTAGCCAGACTTACAAAAAGCTCTATGTCAATAAACCGACCGACCCAAATCTAAAAACGACATTACTGGACAGTTTGCTTAACTATCTCAAAGTCCAGATGAGGGGAATCCAACTGATTTCTTTTTCTCTCCTGTTTTACACAAGAAAAATTTGATATACTCCTGATTTGGATTAACAAAAGCACTTACAGGGTGATATTTGGGAGGATGGTCGTTGGTGGTGGTGCAGAAAACTATAGCAGCCAAAAACATTCCCAGCAGGAGAATCAGCAGCCAGACAGGAAACTCTCCCTGTATCATGACACCTCCATCTAGATTACAAAGAAAACCACCTCAGTATTTAGACTACATAATTCTTTCTGGTAATAGCTTCTTTGTATTGTCATCAATTTATTGTGTTAAAATGTGCTTACACGCTCCGGACTGGAAGACGAGAACGCACAGCAGAGGAGAGGTGATCAGATGGAGCGAGTTTAGAGGCCTCCTCCAGTTTCTGTCTTCTTTATCCGGGTCCACCACAGGGACGCAGAGCAGGAGCAGCACCTCCAGTGGAGTCTTACGGCCAGACGACAGCACCGCCACATTACAACACCGGATTTAATCTGAGTTCTTCCTGTTGCTTTGTTCACCAGATTTGTACAGACCTTCACTACTTTAATGACTTTCCAGGTCCACGGTTTCCTTCTCCACTTCCTGTTGTCCACCGGATTCAAAGAGCTCAGCAGGATTTTACTTGTGGACTCAGAGTAGGGCAGAAGCGGCCTGTACTCAGACTCTGCAGCAGCAGCACAAACACCTGTCTTTGTATGATGTGAATCACACAGGAAATGCTCGGTGGTGCCGATGTGTTCTTACCGTATTCCTGTTGGATCGTCCCGCCTCTCATGCTGGGAACGTCGTCATCATCAGAGGAGTCAGATGAGTTCAGCTCTGCTTCATGGAAAAATACTCACCAGTAAAATGACAGCAGAAAGAAAACACACGTAGAGCATTTGAATACAAAGGTCTAACCTGGAATATGTGGAGCGTGCTGGATGCCGTTTGTAGCTGAATTTTTTTGCCGGTTGTAGATGCATGAACTGATAAGAACGGTCAGAACATAAATCACATAGAGAAACAGGTATCCTGGAAAACAAGAAGAGAAAAACAGGGTCAGTCAGACCTGTTGAACGTCAACACATTTTACCCCTCGCCCAGTTTTTACTTTTGAAGTTTTAATCATTTTGGAGACATATTATAAACAGATAATTTAATCATTTTCTAGAATCTATTCATAGATTGCTGCACAGAAATGTTTTTTTAATATAATAGAAAAAATATCTACAAATAATACCACCAAGAGGTCAAACATAGCTTTGCTTTGATCAGAGTTCATATTTTTTTATATTTTGTAGGAGCTGACATGTCGAAACAGGGATCAGAACTGCATTTGGGTGAAGTATGGTATAAAATATTTAGAAAATAGACATTATTATTTCATATGAGGTCTGAGCATTTTAAAATTTGTCTCATTAACATTTTAAAAAATAAAATATGATTTTGAGCACTACATGCTCAGCTTTTGTCTAAGGTTATTTTTCAGTTTCTCAACACTGAATTGCATGTTTGAAAACCACCATCAGTGTTGAGAAACTAAAGGTGTGTATGAAGCTACAAGGCTGGCATTAAGAGCATGGCTGGGTGACTCTGAAGAGTACTTTATTATATTTTGGATCTGGAAAAAAATCAACACTGCAAAGGGATTATTAATATATAAGATATTTTCTTTAATTGAGTCTCATTTGGGTCTAAATGTTTCTGGAACTGACATGAACTCCCAACAAATGGTCTTTTTCTTGTAACATGTTGATCATATCTGTGGCCCTACTAACTGCAAATTCCTAACTTGTGTTGTAACTTTAGACAAATCCTTGAATATTCTAACAACTAAAGAAACCAGACAATCGGGTAAAGTGCTGACAGCAGGTTGAAAGACTCCAGATTAGGCTCTCTGCTTTTGAACCTCCTGGAGGTTCTCTTATTAAATAGTGATTCATTGAATGAACATGACAAAAAGATAATTAGATAAGATAAATAATTAGAATATCAACATTACTGCATGCATCACTGCCAGGGGTTCCCTACCCTGGTCCTCAGGGACACAGCCTCCTACATGTTTTTGGTGTCTCCTTGCTGCTGCACACCTTACTTAAAATAATGGGCGACTAACAGGCTTCTGCAGCACTTGATGGCTGCAAAGGAGGTCATGCAATCATTTGGATCTGGTAAGCAGGGACAGAAACACATCTAAAACATGCAGGGCAGTGGTACATGTGGACCAGGGTGATGAACCACAGCATTACTGCATCAGTACAGCGGGACATGGAGGAGACCAGACTGTGATTTTGCTGAGGTGTAATGGAAACCTAGGTGGTTTTGATAATGTTCTTCAGCTCATCTGCATTTTTTCAGTCTGGTGTCTTGTCTTCTGTTTGATAAACACCATACAGTTATTACAAATGTTAAGTAGTCAGGCTTGCTGGCCAATCAAGTATACTGGACATTAAAACAGGTGTTGGTGCTTTTGGTTGTGCAGGCAGGAACAAAATAATAAGTACATATAATAAGAACAAAATCAGCATCTCGTTAATGTCTGTCCCATTTTTCCTTCCACTCAACTTTCCATTAATATAAATGGATACAGCAACCAGCCTCTTTAGCAAGTTGTCAATCTGTTTGCTGAACTCCTGCCAACTCAGTAATCATCCCATGACTGTGTTGACATAACATTTTTTGTATTAAGAGCCTTTCTTTATATTTTGGTTTTATGTAATGTCCCGATCTTCTGAGAAACAACATTTAAAATTTACTGAGAGCCACCTATCCACTCAAGACATCCCCTCAGACTGTTTGTGCTTACCCAGTGTTTCTCCCAGGGTTGTAGTGCCTCTGTAGAGGATGTTAAAGGTCCAAAACACTGCAATCATGTAGAAGATGACATCACGCAGAAATGGACGAGAAGCCACGGCAAATGGTTTCACCAGTGCGACACTTCCTGCAACCACTGTGGTGACAAATATACCAGCTCCTGCAAGGACACACATGTTTTCTAATCTAAATACTTTTGTTAAATTAGCTTTCTGTTTGTCAGAGAAATAATGATACAACAAGCCTCCATGTACCAAACAGGGCTCCGACAGCCAGCCCAGCAGTGTGTGGATGGGAGATTGCTGCCATGGCACTGAAGATGTCCGGAGCTCCATTTCCCAAAGCAAGAAACGTCACACCCTCAGCACATGTTGCAGTCAAAGAAACAGTTCACCACCAAGCATAGGATGATTACTGGTGTCAAGTTCTACCAAGGTTTTAAAAACCGGCACTTTTAAGAGCAACAAAATGTTCAACTAAACCCAACCCTGGTCCTCAAAGCACACAGCCCTGCATGTTTTAGAAATTTCCCTGCTTTAATGCACCTCATTCAGCTGATTGCAGTTCAGCAAAGACCTGCTAATTGAAATCGCCTGTGCTGAAGCAAGGAAACACCTAAAACATGGAGGGCAGTGTGCCTTGAGGACCAGGGTTGGGAAACACTGAACTAAACAATTCCTACAACTTAAAGTCATGTTAAGGGGATCCCAGGAAATTTACCAGAGTAACCCAGCAGCCTGGAGCATGGAGTAATGTAATGTTGCTCTTTTCACTCGTTGCTGTTCCCTGATGGTCAGCTGGCAAAATAACAGTAACTACACTCACAAGAAAGTCAAATTTTACTGTTTTGAAATATTTTCAATATCAAAAAACACAATGTCTTGGTGAGGAAACTGAGCTGTCAATCTAAGAGGAGAACAGCTGACTGCAGGCTAATTGTTGGAGAAGATTGCCTAATTAATATCAATGTGATCTCAGTGTAACTCTATAAAGAACATAATTGCAAGAAGATTTCATATTCTGAGAAATATGAGAGTTAATTTGAAAACTACTAACCAGTTCAGCAGATGTTTATTCTGTAGGATTTCTTATTTTGATGTATAAAACCAAAAATAAATAACACGTTAGATAATTATATTATTAAATTACTATGTCAGATTATTTTAGAACTACCAGGAATGTTATGTCATGTTATTTCTTTATTTATATATATAAAATTATAGTTTAAGGTATTTCATACTGGATTATGTCTAGTCCACATAAACACACACAAAAACATGATTATCTACATAATTAAGTTAGAAAAGAAAACCAAATACTCTCTGCATGCTCTCAAAAGAAGTGGAGAAAGGATACAGCCACGTTGTGAGAGCAGTGAAGAGTGGAGGAGATGGCCGACAGGTTGGGGCAAAAACTGGGGAGGGAAAAAAATAATAAAATCCATTTATAAATGTTTCTTTCAAACCTTCAACAACTGGCTGAACAGCAGAGCGGTGTTACAACAGGTAGGATAAAACCAAGAGCAGAAGTATCTGCTTCCTTTCACAGATTTAAACCCATATCTCAATAGTGAAAGCTCTCTACAGTCATGGGACTCATGTGACCATAAAGCTGACTTGGCTAAGAGCATATATGTGTGTGAAGTGAGCTCACGAACCCTTTCACTATCTGAAACTGTGAACAGCCAGTAAGAAATACTTACAACTTTGAAGCAGCAAGTCCAAGAATGAGAAACAAAGCGAGCAGCCAAACAATCTGCAGGGACACAGTGAAGACAAGCTGCTGTAATGTTTGGTTATACTCATTTTTTTTCAGATGCAAACAGGAAAGTGGTTCTTATTCATACTGAATAACTGGTTGACTACACACTGTTTCCTTTTTTTTTAAAATCAGCAACGATTAATTATTATAAATTAGCCTATTACGTCTGTTAGCACAATCATCTCTTATTCAGTTTTTCATGTGAGACAGTCTCATTATTTCATTTACCAGAGGAAGTGAAGATACCGAGGAGTCCAAGTGAAATTACCACGATTTAGCCAACAGTGAAACTACAGCTATAAATCAGATACCACTCCCACTTCTTCCACAGTCAACAGTCAACTTCCTCATGGTCCGCTGATGAGCTGCACATTTTCCTGTTCTTTTATGACTCTGCTTCACGTGCAACTACACACACCCATGCATGCACAGGTCTTACACAGAGGGTGATAGTGAGAGGAGTGAAGTTCGGAGGCAGCAAGCAGAAGGCCAGTTTCAGGTAGTTGAAGAAGCCGTCCTCCATGGAGCAGTCCGGCGTCCTCTTCACGAACGCACATCGCTCTGCAGCGCTGTAGTTCATCACACGGTCACACTGCATAAATAAACAACTTTCTTAACATGTAGATAGGAGCACTGGCATCAGGATGGAGTAAAAGTATAAACAACTGCATCTCTGCAAGTTTCACCATCAAAACTGATTTATTGATTCTATGATAAAAAAAAAGTGCAACACAAAGCACATCACGCATTTGGCAGCACTTTAGCCTAAAAACAATATGTTGTGTGATGATTAGCTGTAATAATCACACTCTAAAGTTTCTTAAGTACAAATGTAATCAGTCACTGAAGCATATTTGTATCTGTATTCTTTAATTCAGTAACACTGGAAGGCCAGTCCAGAATCTTCATATTTCTAGCTATTTGGATCTCTATCCTGCTGCATAACCAAAGTGCTCTGAAGATACTAGAGGTCAAGTAGATGAATGGATATTCTCCTTCAAGGTTTACTACTAAGGAACAGATCTCATGGCTGCATCAATTATGGCAAGTCCCACAAGTCCTGATCCGCCTACGTATTTCAGATCGTTGAAGAAATGCAGTCAACAGTCACAATAAATTGTGAAATAACTCTTTACTTTGAAGGATAGCAGTCTGCTGATTGGATACCAACTTCAGTGTCAAAGAGCCATTAACGCAAAGTATTTTTAGAGTGCTTCAAGGGGAATCTGTTTACGTCCGAGGTTGTAAAAGTAAGTGGTTGTGCCGCCCCCCATGTGGCGCTGCCCTGGGCAGGGAGTCACGTTTCCCGTAATAAAAATTGCATAAACAATATACATTTTTTAAAATGTCTAAAAACTTTAAATTTGTGAAATTAAAACGATTTCAACAGTTTAAATTTCAAGGTACAACACAGAACTGTTTTTAATGTAAAACTGTACTCGAGCTTGTTTTTAAATATTTCTTTATAACTGGCGACATGAGGCAAACTGTGAATATTGGTAAATTAGGGATCATCTTCTGGAAAAAGAATCATGCACCTGACACTTCCAATGTGCTTGAGAAAGGAAGGACTGAGAACAAATATTCGTTTGTTCATCGGCCATAACTAACACGTAATTACAGAAAATCCGCATCTAAACAGAAAGGGCTTCCTTCATACCTGTCGCCTCATATCAATCATGTGACAGCGGAGCGTAAACTGCAGGTATTTATTCTGTCAGTTTGTTTCCCTTCAGAAAACCAGTGATCGGATCTCACCCACCTGGTCGCTGCTTTCAGACAACATGGCTAAACGGGTCGGTCCAGCTAATCCAACGCCAGGCTGGGTGCTGAAGGTCCCGGGCAACAAGGCCAGCAGCAGAGCCAGGAAACCACTGACAGACATGAGGATCCACTTTTTATCCTGGAACCTCGTCCATACTGCCGCTGGTGGATTAACGGGACTCTGGTGGAGTCCTCCTATCTGCCGACCCGACTGCTTTGATTAGACCAGAGAGCTACAAGAAAAATCTAAAAATACCAACTTTGTTGCTGTTGTTTTTGTTTATCTTCCTGAAAGCATTCCTCCACCGAGCTGACACTGGCTTGTTTGTGAACACTGAGCGCTAAGACTCGGTGAACATTAGTACACCTACCTCTGCAACTCCTCCCACTGTTTCTAAAAACCCGTGATGCGTTCAATGACTCGTCGAAAACACTGAGATCCGACCTTTGACAGGGGGGAAACATCAAGATGTCAATAAAATTTAATATCTCTTTTTTTTTCTAACTTTTCATTTAAAATTAAGTCGGAATTACGATTTTTATAGATGAGTATGACTTTTAATCCTATAATTATAACTTCGAAAGTCTAAATTAAAGGTTTAAATGTTATAATTGTGAATAACTCAGAATGTCAGAATAATTACTTTGAATCTACTGATTGTGACTGGTATCTTTGCAATTTAGTCAAAATTAAAAAAAAAATTATTTTAAAGCAACGTGACATAAATGCACTCAATGCAAAAGTTCAAATATTTTGTTTTTGTTATTATTACAGCAAAAAAAAAAAACAGCTACCTTTATCAATTTTTTTCAAACAGGTCTTGTATTACTGCTCCTGTCATTTTTTTATCAAGCCGTTTCAAAATACTATTTGTTCATCACAAACTTCTGAGGCCTTTACAATTTTTTACTAAAATGAAATTGCACACAATTTGAGTGTTTGCCAGTTGTGTGACAGCCAAAGGTAACTTCTTGTTCTGGATTTCATTCAGGGATGACAGAAAATAAAAAAATAAAATTGCACTGAACTAGATTTTTCAAAATTGTTGTAGTCTTTTAGTACTGTGTATCCATTTATTATCAACTATTACAAAGTTTATTATCAACTATTACAAAGTTATGATGAACACAGCTTTGTGTGTTCATCATAAAATCTCAATGAACAAAGCATTAAGATTTGTATTTGTAAAGGGATAACATGTGAATGTCTTTCCAAATGACTTTATTTGAAGATTTAATTACATATTTTTCACTCAATATGCATAAAAAACTGAAAAAAACAAAAATGAATACTTTTAGTGTTGAATTTTTACAAGACTTTTTATTGCATATTCAAAATACAAAGTTGTGCATCTTTTGTCATCGTTCTCAATATGCGTGGTGTTCATCTTTTAATATAATTTATGATGACAGAGCATAAAAGAAATATGAATCATATCATGTAATTATAAATATTATCCTTATTATGTATTATTAATAAGAGCACACTTTTTCAAACCAGAACTAGGAAAAATGCCTCATGCATTTTCATCAGTCACAGTTCTTCTACTGCATGTGTTATCTAAGTTTTGCTTTTTTAATAACTGCTAATTGAGTAGAACTATGGCAGAAAATCATCACTACTTTAATAATACTATCAAAAAGGTCAGTATTCTAAAAACAGAAAGATTTACTGGAACATCATTCTTGATGCGATTATGGAAGTTCAAGATATACTTTATTAATAGTAATAATACGCTCGCTACATCAGTTCAGATCATAAATCCATCAACATATGAAGGATGTTCACTTTTGAATAAGGTTATTATAAACCAGTGCAGCATCCATGGATGCACTGCTGGAATCGTAGCAGCCTCTCCTCTGTTTAGGTGCCACCAGACACAGCTCATGTTCGCACCATCTGATAAAGCAAAACAAAAACACGATCAATGAACATGTAATATGTGCTTATTTTTTCTGAGAAGTTTAAAAATGAGTTTTAATCAGTCAGTTTTTTGTCATACCTGAGAGCTGCATAGGTGTCATTTGGGGAGGCATCTTTCCAGCATGCATGGTCAATGAGAAGAGCACCTGTTAACACACACAGTTAAGGAGGACCACTTTAAAGCACTGATGTAACACCAAGGATTATTAGATCAACGCAGAAGTAGAAATTAATGATAAGACATGTATTGCTCTGTCATCCACAGCTGTTAACAACTTTTCAGAATTTGTCACATTTGAAGAAAATTGTGAAGCAGAAGGAAAAATCTACAGTTTTTTTTTTCTATTTAAAAAAAATCTGAAGAGTGTCGTGTGCATTTGTATTTAGCCTCCTTTACTTTGATAATCCTAAATAAAAATCAACTAGAGCGACCAGTTGCTTTCAGGAGAAAAATCAGAATAGAAAACATTCAAATTTGTCGTCGTGATTTTACAAAATGCAAACGGTTCTAGGAGTGTGGACACATTTGAACAGAACTGAAGTTGTTGCATATCTGAAGTCATAAGTGCTTGTGAAACACTCACCTGCATAAATGCGAGCCAGGCTGTATGCCAGATCTCTGGCTGCCAGTTCGAGGAAACTGGGTGATCTGGAAGCAGCAATCTGAACAAACTGCTCCAGTTCAGACAGAGCACCGCCAACTGCTTTTAGAGCTGGGTCCAGTGAGGAAACACCCGAGGCACCCGCAAGCAGCGACTGCAAGAAAATAGTCATAGCTGTTTGACCTGCTTCCAGTAACACACCTTGCCCAACAGGTTCTGGTTTCCACTCCGTACCTTGACGTGTGCAAAGTAAGCATGCAGAACCATTCCTGAGCTACGAGCCACGCAGCGCAGCACATCCAGAGACAAAACATTTGTTGTTCCTTCCCATATACTCAACACCTGCAAAAGAAACAATATGTGAGTTTCAAAATTCATAAAAAGGTAGAAAAAGGTGGTTGGTAGCAATGCCACCTGAGCATCACGGAGTATTCCAGGCATCCCAGTGTCCTCTATGTATCCTTGTCCGCCAAAGCTTTCCAGGCCCTCAGACACAACCGCTACAGCCTGAGAGAAACACATAGGTCAGATACTCGGAATACTGAGATCAAAAACTAGTTTTATATTTGCAAAAGCAGCTCACCTGCTTCCCGGTGTACAGTTTGACCACAGGGGTGAGCAGACGAAGGAGGTGCAGGTCGAGCTGGCTAGCCAGGCCGCTCTCCTCTCGACCCAACAGGCGGCACACATCCATCACAAGAAGAAAAGCTGCACGTGTCTCCACCTGTTTAAACCAGGCAGAAGTTTCAAAATTACTGTTTGTAAAAGTGTTAACCCCTTTTAAGCTTTTTTCATATTTTGTCATTTTCATACATCAGGGTGTTTTATTAGGATTTAATGTGAGAAATTCCATAGCAAACATGCTGTTCTGGGAAAGAGACCTGTTTTCACTTTTCCGTAATTCATGAAGGCGACACAGAAAATACATGGAAGAAGGTCCGCTGGTTAGGTAAGAGTAAAACTGAAACTTTTTAGCCCACATGTTGAAAGCCATGTTTGGCAAAAATCTAAAACTGCAGCCCAAACGCAACATATCTATGATGAGAAAAGGTGGTGGCACCATTATGCTGTTCGGATGATTTTTTTAAAGCAGGACAGTAAACCTCAACATCTAAAAACATGTAAAATTCATATTCAAATACAAAAATACTTTATTAATCCCAAAGGGAAATTAAATAATTTCACTGCTAATTTAGTTGTGTTCTGGAATACTATCTAGAAATTCCTAAGAACACACAAAGAAAACTGCTAAAACGAGTCTATATTATAAAGCTATTGTTAGCTTTATAATTAAAAACATACATCACTTTGTTATTATTTTGGCAAAAGTTATTAAGCTGCAATATGGAGGCCAGTAAAAGCCACGTGCAGCTCTGTAACCGTAGAGTTGGAGACCACTGGTTTAGGTCAAAACATTTTAGAATTGCGTAGTCAAAGTCCAGACCCAAATCTGATTGAACATTAGCCAGTCTTGAAAATTGCAAATTCACAGATGCAATCCAGTATTACTGAGCTTCAGCTATTTTTCAAAAGGAGAAAACATATCTTTAGATGTGCAAAGCTTTAAGAGCCATACCTGACTAGACTTGCACCACCTGTTGCAGACAAAATCTCTACAAAGTTTGGATCCAAAGGGTTAAATATATATGCAGGTCAAACTGCTCTGATTTTTATATCTAAAAAAACCTGAAAACCATTTATCTTTGTCCTTCCAGTTAACAATATGTGTTGTTCTGTCACACAAAATCCCAATAAAACACCTGGAAGTTTATGGTTTTAAAGTGACAAATCTGAAAAAGTTCAAGGCATGTGATTTTTTTTTTTTTGTAAGTCATTGCATACCACTTCTGCTGCCTTACCTCCATTCTTGCAAGCGTCTGCATATGCAGTGGGTGTTCTGTAAGAAGCTTTCCGAAGGCGGTGCGGCGGGTGGCATAGTCACACGCCAACTGGAGCACTCTGTGAGCAGACACATTATTTAATCAGCTTACTGAGGAGAGGCCTCCACAGAGTCAGAACTCAGGGAAGTATTATGATGTGGGGTCCTGCCTTCTCATGGCAGCGGCTGCAGAGACGCTGTTATGAATCCTGGTTATTGTCAGCATGTTCGCTATGGAGGCCACGCCTCTGCCTTCCTCTGAGAGCTGGTGATAGAGGAACAATATCTGGATCAGACAGAGTAGAAAAGCAGCGCTACAACATGAGGCGCTGCATTACAAATGAAAAATTGTTACAATAGAGCAGAACCAAGGGCACTCAGGTTCTGAGTCAAAACATAGAAATCCAAATATTCAGGAATGGTCTCCTGCTCCTCACATTGACCACAATGAAATATTTAAGTATGATGTTCAAATTACAGACAAGCCCAGCATGTTTGGAGCTGTTTAAGGTTCAAAGCTCAAAGCTAAGGAGATAAAATAAAATTGATTTGAAAATTAGTGCAAGTCAAGGCAAGCGTTAGAAACCCCAGCATTTACAATTTGAAATAAAGCATAATTTTCTTTCTGAAAATTAGGTTTCTGGGTTAAAAACAAGTGATAAAAACCACAAAAATCTTTCTGAATCAAAAAAAAAAGTTCATATTAGTGGAATTATAGACAATAATTTCTTTTAATAATTTGTTTAATCTGGGGAAAAACATTAATATCATTTTGCAGCAACAGTTACATTCATGAGAGGCTTGTTGTATTTGTACTCTACTGGAAGTTAGAACAGATCAAACTGAAAGAACACAGAATATGTCTGCTTGTTGTTCTCATTCTTGCCAGAATTAATAAAGTGCTGCTTGAGCGAAAATCAAGCAAACGCCACTGACTCTGTATGCAGGCAGGCCGTCCAGCAGCAGCTCAGCAGTCGGCATCTGTCGTGTCCCCAGCTTGTCCTTCAGTCTCTGGACTTCAATACCCCTCAGTCGGCCGTCCTCATCTCGACTAACCTCTGCATAAAACAGAGACAGCCCCCTGCTGCCCTGCGGACAGAGACAAGGTCTGCTAGAAACGGTGCATTCACTGACTGCAGGACAATGTTGGTGGGAATCTGCTGTACTGGGGTTGTTGATCCAGATCTGTCCTGAACTCTTGCCAAGGTGAGAGTCATGTCTGCGTCTGTGGCCGACGTGAACCACTTGAAGCCGTGCAGTCTATAGGAGCCGTCTGCTTGGGGAACGGCCACCGTCTCCGTGCCAGTGCCTGAAGACAAAGAGAAACTAAGATAAATAAGAGAGGAGTTTTATTTGCCATTTTGAAAAATGTAACAGTCAGTGGGAGAAGATTCCTAAGTCCTGGCTTTATTAGATAGGTAAATATTTAAATATGTTCCTCTGCTATTAAATGTACAGTGTGATCTAGGTGATTTATGAATATTCAGGAGTCATTCTGTTGCAAACAGTGCCCCCTGTAGTTCAACTATAGAATGAAGGCAGCACTGATTCACAGCAGATCAACGCATTTCTACTGACCCACATCAGATCCTCCCTGTCTCTCAGTCATCCACTGTCCAGACGTCCAGAAACGCTCAGGCTGTCGGCTGGTCAAGCGATGATACGCTTCTTCCACTGGCGGCGAAACCCCTAAAGACTTTACATACACAGACACACAATCCCTGACTGATCTCATTTGCAAACCGTAGTATATTTTAAATATACTGACATGAGTTTTGCTTTGACATTTAACAAAGACATTTTATTCAAACTCTAAAAGCTGCAGAAACATGTTGGAGTTATTGTTATAGTTTTAACTTAAGTGTAAATAAAAAGGGGAAAGATTCATTGTTTTTAACATTATGCAGCCAAATTGCTGTGCAAAAATGTTCATACTCACACCTGTAGAACTTTTTCACATTTTGTCATGTTACAATCACTAACTAATGGGATGGAACATAAATCTTCATAGTCTGTGGATTTTAAACTTACCTGAATGACCTTTGCGGCTCCATCTGTCATGGCAAGAGGACAGGTGTAGAGGCCGGACGACGGGGAGAATATGTACAACTTGCTCATCTGGTAAACACGCCTGCAATGCACACACACACAAAATGAATCCAACCAGAAACAGATAAAATCTGGTTCTTAGATTGAAGTAGGAAGAAAAAGTCAGAGAAATAAGCTTACCTCCACTCCCCAAATGACTTATCGTAGCCTATGGCAACCAGTCCTTCCTGCGCTGAGAGGTCTTTGAGGCGTTTCCAGGCCACAGAGGTCACAATGTGGTCTACTCTCCGACCCCAGGGATCAAAATGCACCAGGCGAGGAGGGTTGAGCTCACACTCTCTGCCCCACGTGTCGATGTCTTTCGCCACACGCTCTCCAAAGGCATTCAAGTCAGACAAAATAGCCTGAGAACAAGACTAAACACACAGAATCGCCTTAAAATTGATTCTGTGGCTTAACTAAATAAGTCTCCCTTATTTAGTTAAGCAGTTTTCAGGATGTCTGGAGTATTGATTGAGAAAATAGATTAATTGTGTCATCGTGTGTGCAACAATGATATGGCGTCATTTTCACAAATCTTACAAAAACACTGCTTTGGGTGACATTTCCTCAGAATACCTCCTGAGGCAGGTGTCTCTTTAGGTATCCTCTAAGCAAGGCATCCTCCAGAAACGGATTCTTCAGGACTGGCTGTTCCTGAAAGAACGATCCGAGCCTGGCTCTGCTGAACGGCAGGTAACCTGCTGCATCCGATGCTGCCTCCCACAGATGTTCTTCGTCAGATTTTCTTGCTCCGGGCTCCGCTGCACTGGCTGATCTGATGTGGACCTGAGGTCGAGTGACGCCACACCATAACCTGCTGCCGGTTAGACGTCTGCTCAGGACGGCTGAAGATGCTGCCATGGCTTTAGGATCCACCTGCTAAGAGAAACAAGAGAACTGGCAAATTGCTTCTGCAACAACTGCAAACAAATGAATCTTTAACTGCAGTAGCATAGTCTATAACAGTTAGCTTTGAAGATAATGTAGCTGTTTAGTCCCCTCATCATCCTAACAATAATAATCCTGGATCCTTCCTGTGTGTGATTGTATTAATCGCAGTTGAATTTTGTAGCCACTGGTATTTGAGGGTTCCAGAGACCCAGAGAGTTCAGGCTAGGTGCTTTACCAAAGTTGTGTATTGATGACAGAGATATTAAATGCAGATATATGAAAATGTATTTCAAGTATTTATCAGAGGAACATTACTTTAAAACAGCTTAATGGTTTTAATAGACACTGGTTAACCATCTCTGGATTCTCCGGGTGGTTTCGAGCCCTTACATTGAAACTGAGTTTGTAGACATTTCTTATAATTATATAACATTATTTTTAGTCGTGGAAAGGAGGATGTCTGATTTGGGAACTGAAGGATACGGTGGTGGACTGATACCTTATTAATAAATTATGACATGTCTTCTGGAAAGCGCATAAGATTCTGCTGATAAAAGTAAATGTAAAAATAATATTACTGTTCTTTTGTTTGTTTTTTAACTAAGTTTTCTATAAAATCTACTTTAAATGTTTGTGTTGTCTATTTTAGAGAAATTTTGTTATTTATAAGATTAACAAGAGAGGAAAGAGTATAAATTGCCTTCACTATTTTACCTGATAAACACTGATAGGGATTTAATTGTAATGCCGTGTAATAAAATTAAACACATTAGGTGAACAGGACCGAGAGTCTGTCCCAGAAGTGGGTCAAAGTTCATTTGACTCCGTGGTCCTGTTTATACAGATCTCGCTGCAGCATTTGTATTAACTTGTTGCTATGCCAAATTTCATCAACAACATGACGTTTAATTTCACTCAACCTGTTAGTCTCTCGTTGATTTTTGGTTTTACCGTTTGTCAACAGGAAGCAACCATTGAGTAAACAGACTCGTTTTAACGACGCAGATTATATTTCAGTTAAATGCTATCACTGCTAGCAGTGTGCCATTGTTACCCACTTGAATGCTGAAACTTATTCACATCAGATTTAAAAGGTTTTCAGATGTGAACGATGTGCAGAGATCCTTACCTGGCGTTAGCCGAGCAGCAGCAAGAAGCAAAATATCTCGCCTTCAAAATAAAAGTCGAATGTGATCGACATACGTTGCAAGTACTCCTTGGACGTATTTTGCCACAATAAAACTATAACATTCAATTTATTTTTGTTGAAGGTACAGCAGTAAATTATTAAAGGTTGGCAAGTTACCACACCGACTGATGTCTTTTTTTTTTTCTTTTAACATAATGAACTTTTTTTTTTTTCCAATGGAATGTGTGAATTTGACTGAAATACATTATTTTGTGCTTCTTTTTAACCATTTGCTGCATGTCACTTTCTCAGTGGCACCTACATTGGCTTTGGAAAACTTAAAACAGGGCTTCTTTTGGCTTTGTAACTTAAAAATATTGTATTGATGGACTGCAAAGCTAATAGTGATCCTATAATAAGGATCTCCATTTCATAATGTTCTCTAATAAACCTCCAAGGCCTGTGAAAGACATTTTACTGAACTTCATTATATTCCATAAAGTGTGTTTGTTATGACCTTATAGTCTCTGCATTGAACTTGCAAGACAGGAGACTTGTGTTAAACATATGAAGGTCAAGCTGACAGAACCATATCTACTATTTTTAAGGTAGGGAGAATGTCCTTGAAGATAAATTACCATGCTTGTATAAATGTGCTGCACTCTGAGGGTTATCTCAAAGTCTCTCGACATAATATCATGCGTGTGGTGTTGCTCTTCCTTTGCAGGCAATTGAATAAATGTCACTAACTCACTAGGAGTCTCAATGTCATTGATTAAATACTTCCACCATAAGACCTTCAACAAAAAAACAAAATAAAACAAAATAACACTGTATCTGCAGGGTTCCCATAGCACATCCTTTACAAAATACATTTCCTGATTAATTCAATTAATTCTGCAGATCTTTTCTATGATTTATGGATTCAAACTATTTACCTAGTTGGATTTTCATCCACAAGTGAAAAAACATGGTGTTCGCTTCTTACGGTAAGGAGACTTTCCTGCTTTTTTACTTCTGGACAAACTTGCATCAGGTGATCCAATTACATTTGGAGAGCAATTAGGTACACTGGGTGTTATTTAGTCATCAGAATATATAAAAAAAGACCCCAAAACAAATGACATTGCTCAGAATATCTGTCTAAATGCATTTTTCTTCCAACCTCAAGATTATGATCTACTTTTGCTATAATACACAGAATGCACGGTTCATGGTCTGAAGTCAGATGCAATAAAATTAAACTGTACAAATATTGCACTAAATGCTTATTTGAAAAAGGAACTCTTCTCCATTGTCTGTGGGAATGTCTTAATATCCAGAAGTTTTGGAAGGATG
Organism: Girardinus metallicus; assembly: GCA_903067095.1. Lineage (NCBI taxonomy): Eukaryota > Metazoa > Chordata > Actinopteri > Cyprinodontiformes > Poeciliidae > Girardinus > Girardinus metallicus. The sequence goes on from CAEGAE010073840.1 coordinate 27,392, forward strand.
TTATTAAGTGTCTGTCTGAATTGTTTAATGTAATTGACATTACATTAAGCAACATTACATTACATTAAGGTGAAATTCCCATTAGAGGTTAAAATCTGTGTTCTAGGAATATACCCAGTGGAATTTAAACAATCACAGACTAAGACTAAATTGATAGATTACAGACTTCTTCAAGCCAGAAGATCTATTGCATTATGCTGGAGGAGCATGGACGCCCCCTCCATGGGACTCTGGAAGAAAGAAATTGCAAATTCGCTCGGACTGGAAAAACTAACTTACATCGCCAAGGTAAACAGCAGGACTTTGAGAACTTGCGGGCGCCATGTATGAGGATCATAGGGGCTGAAGGTGGAGCTTATTAATGGGTGTCTTGAATGGATGTCTTGACTACAGTTTCTATTTATATCTTGTTATTTTTCTCTGTTTTAATCTAAGGGGTTTTGTATATTTTTGGAATTAATCAAATGCAGGTTTGAATGATGAGTGCGTGAGTGAATGCAAGTGTGTATAAGTACATGTTTACAATGTTAAGTTTGTTAGGTCCTAAAAGAGAAAATTCAATAAAATATATTGGAAAAAAAAAAACTGTACAAATATGGTGAGAAATTACAAGTAATCAGGGTGTCGACGGAGTGTTTTACTTTGGACTTCAAGTTAATGCATCACACACAGGCAAATAAAAGTGTAATGGATCCTGAACCGGTTTTATTGTTGTAAGTAAAGTTTGTCAAAAATACACACTTGTTTCAATTAGAACAAGACTGAAAAGCATGCACCGTTCAATAAAACATTTCCATGAATTGCTAAAAATCTTTTCAAAAATGAACAACACGGTCACTAAATGATAAACATACATTTAGCTTTTCTTTCAAAAGTAAGCAAAGAACAATCAAAGCATAAATGTAGAGGCTTTGAAGGAACGTTTATACTGATAAAACCAAGCTTGCAGTTCTCATTGGTGGATGTGGCATTTGGTTCACTAACCAGGACAAATAACGGGCAACACTGATGCTTTCCTTAGTGTACAAAAATAAAAGTTACTGTTTAGAGAAGTATGTTTTTTGACTTGCTGTGCTGCCACATATGGTGTGTCATATCCACCTGATGGGAGGACCAAATAAAGAACAAGTGTAGCTTATCACAAGCTGCACATATAAAAAGGAGCTTCCATTAACCTACACAAATTACGTTGAATGGATATAACATGTTTTAAACAGATAGACATGGTCTATAAGGAGATATATAAAAAAGGGCTAAAAGGAAAACCACAGGGCTAACCAACAATACAGAAACAAATCAAACTTAGGATTTAAGATGTGGAGAGATCGAAAAAAAATGAAACATCCCCAAATATTCATGGATCACTGGACAGAAGCAGTGGTCCTTGGGAGCTGTCAGTAAGCAACAGTTGAGGTGAACACTCAGTCTTTATCGGCTTCTGCTGCGTTTATCCATTCAGTCTTCTTTAGTCGCCTTTGGTTAGGAGGTCTTCTATGTATGCATCAAGTTCATCATCCGTGTTTATGTCAATATCCTAAAATGTCAAGAAAACAAGTTTGTTAAATCATGAACAGCATCAAATGGGTCAAACGTACAGCAATGTGAAAAACAATGCACACTTCAGATTAGTAGTTCTTACCTCTTGAACTTTCTGTAGAAGGGCTACAATGTTGGTCCGTAGTTTTTGTAGTTTTTCATCTGCTTCCTTCAGTTTGACCTCAGTGTTGTTGTTCTTTTCCTCCACAGCTTTGGCTCTGGCGTCAGCTCTGCTCTGATACGAGTTACACAGCGACTGGAGACCCGACTCGTACTGCTGGAAATACTCTTTCTACAGAGGGGGGGAAAACTCTGTTAGCATTAGAACCACTTGTTGTATCTTATGACATTCTCTTTATTTTATGATGTCTAGGGTCTGATGAGGAGATTGTAAAGTATCCCCAGGAACCAGCTGTTGCTCTACTTTCTGATTTATTGTCAGCCATATTCTCAGATCTCTCTGCAGTCGCTAACAAATATGCTATAAAAATTCCACCCTGTAATTAAAAATCTCTATCACAGGCCGTTTCTATTAATTTGCTTTTCTAACAAGTCTGGGTGTTCCCTGACAAATCGATTTTACCCTTTTGCAATGACAATCATGATGAAAGAGAATAAAGAGGGCAAAGTGGTTGTTTTTAACTGTGTTGAGTCAGATCTCCGAGTGACTGAACTGAGACAAAATCACAAAACAGACGCACACCATGTAATTATGTTATGTTTGTGTTCAAACATGGACTCAAACAATTTTTTGGACTATGATTTTCCTCAGTAAAAGTACCCACAAACCAACAAAACACTGATCAGGACGTGTTTGGTTGCATCATGTCTCTCACCAGAGGAAAGGCCATCAGCTCCTCAGCTGTCATGCTGTTAACATCATCCTTGGGAATCCGGAAAGCAGGAGGGAAGAAGTAACGCAGCATCGTCCTGAAACATAAACAGATTGAAGGATTCAGTCACATCGCGTGGATAGCCTATAAAATTAGTAACATGCATCTTAACAATTTAAAATTATATTTAAAGTCCATTTATTTTTAGCACTTAGATGATTATAGTTGATAGCTAACTTAGAATATTATACAAAATCCTAAATATATTTTATCCAGTATTGTATGAAGCTTCATGAAGAGGGTGTCTGTGTTCTCCAGGATTGTCAAGGTTATGATATTTTTGTATTAAAAATATTGATTCTAAATTAGCTGTAAGAATTGATTAGCTGTAAGAAAGGGCGGAGCCATTGGGTGCAGTTCCCCTCCAAAACAGTTGGTGGCAGCACCACCAAATTAGACAGTAAATTTATATGCTTGCATATACATTTTTATACAGACATATATTTATTCACTTAAAGAAAAGATTTTCTATCTATAGTGCATTAATTGGAAAATACGGATGCATGTTCCTTCACTAGCTGTAAGCCATAATTGGTAAAATGAACCAATATAAACACGTGAAAAACATGATACTGTTTGCAAAACCTCCATGAATCTATAAGTGAACTGAATAAAATGCATTCTTCGAAGATAAGCAGCTGTACAGTATGTAGCTCACCTCAACATGGCCACCAGGCTGTCTGTCACCTCTCGACTGGTTCCAGGCTGAGTCGTGTCGGGCTCCATGGGGGCCGAACCTTTCTCCGTCTCCTGCTGGGTGTCGGGAGTCTGGGAGTTAGGAGAAGGTGGCCGCATCAACCGTACTTCATCGCTGCCTTTGAACACCCTTTAGAGAAACGTATAACATGGAAATGAAAATAATGTTCTGCGGTATGAATTTAAATTCAAAATGAAGCGAGACGATGTGTCTTACCATCGGTCTTTGGGTGTTGCTCGTGGCACATAGTCAAATTTGACTTTCCAGCGAACGCTCTGTTTATTTGCCTCCACAGCGATGACTTTACCGGTAAACCACTCCTTATTGACGCGCACTTCAACCAGAAGACCTTTGTCTGTAAAAAAAAAATAATAATAATAATTAGTAGAAAAAAACCCTCTTTTTCACAAATGACATTTTGTGTGTATTAACTGACCTCTCTGAGCATTTTTAGTGTCATTCTCTGGCTCCTTCTGTTGAGTTTTCTCAGGAACCTGCAAGAACACCAACATTTTACCACCACAGTACTAGAGCAACATTTTACTGAAGAGACAGGGGTGAAAAAGGAAAACATTTTTGAGCAATTGTGATTATTGGGTGAACCCTGCATGCAGACTTAAAGACGAGTGCTGTGCGTTAAGAAAACAACTAATATATTTTCAAAAAGTGATTAGAAGACACGAGAAGGTTAATCAGATGGGGAAAGAAATCTCTTGATTGTTAGAAACTGTGAGAAAACCCAGCCTAGACTTATTTTCAAGGAAGTAGTGATGGAGCCCTGTAAAGCTACCTTCTCTTTAGCCCCTTGCTGTTGTGTGGGAACAGCTTTAGAGACAGAGGCTGGTGTAGGTGGCTGCTGCCGTGCAGGAGTGGATAATCCTTTCTTCTCAGCATGAGAGTGTGTTTTATCCTGCAAGGTCAATAGCAGAGGGGTTCTGACTGGAAAGCTAACTGAGCAGCTTGCATTAATTTGAAAAAGTCTCCAATTAAAATCCATCTAATGTAGTATTCTGCCCAGTTGGTAATCCACTTTGTAGATGCACTCTGACTCTGTAGAGAGGAAAAGTTGGTTGAATCTGCATAAAGTACAAGGTGAATAATGGCTCAACATTACACTACATCTATGTTTCACTGTCTTCATCTATTTTTCCCTCGCAGCTTCCTTTCATACGTCATATGAATATCTAAAAGCTAAAAGACACATTTAAAGAATTTGTAGACATCTGTATGTGCACAATGTCTCGAGAAATAAAGAAAGAAATAAAAGCTTTTCTTAATCTTTTCTCATTTTCAGTATTTGTCCTAAAGTGCTGACATTCAGAAATTATATTTTTTACCCTTTCAGATTATACTTTGATGATGCATTCTCAACATCAAAGCTTCCATTACGGCGCCATGTGAGTCTACTGTGATTACTGAACCAAAGGCATAACATAAGATACAACAGGTAAAGGAAGTATATTTCTAAAGATGCTATTTGACATGAATCTTTCCCCAGCTGTTGGTAACAACCCATGTAATCCGTACACAGAAAGAAACTCCGGACTGTGCGTTGACTGTTTGGCTTCGGATGAAGTATGGGGCAGCCTGTAGTTTTTCCACTGTGCCACAGCTTCACTTTACACTTACTTTAAAAGGTGGCCAATGCCTTAACCAAAACCACCAAAGTGGCACTAACATGATGAAGCTTGCAACAACTCCATCTAAACATAGATTGATAATTAAAACTTAAAATGTGAAGAAGACACAGTAGTGTCTTAATTTGTCATTCTGCCTTGCAAAGGGAGATCATGAGAATCCTTTCAACACCTTCAGGTCGAAGCAAAAATCTGTAAGAATAATCGTTTTGATCGAAAACTGATTTTGAATCAAGTTGTGAGAAACTTAAAGATTCCCACTCCTGATGTAGATAAACTCAGTAGAATCTATTCTTTGGTTTTTAGAGTCTTCTAACCCTGTTGAAAGCATTAGTACCCGTTATGTCTTAAATTCTTTTAATATAATCATAAGATGCTTTTTATGAAATTCCATCAACTCTGTATTATTACCTCATCCAACTTCCCTCGTTTTGGAGGCGGGGCCTTCTCCACCACTTTACCACGGTTACTGGCAGCTGTGGCCATCTTGGATTTCTTCGATTGTGGTTCTTCTTCCATCTCCTCCCCACTGTCTTCTTCCTCCTCTTCATCATCATCATCGTCATCATCATCATCGTCGTCTTCCTCATCCTCACTTTCTTCCTGCTCAATTATCCTCTTGCGTTGTCCAGCAGCAGCTGGTTTGATGGGTGACGCTTTGGTCAAGGACTATGAGAGGACAATACAAGAGTATTTCAGATCTTCTCCGAAGGAAACTCCAAGAAAACCTTTAGATACCTTAAGACTTCAGTTTACCCGAGAGCTGCGACTGGATAGAGGTGTTTTTGCAGAAGCTTTGGGTGTAGCCTTTGTTTCAGACGGAGGGATCTTTGCTGCAGCTCTGGTCCTGGACAGTTCTGGTTTAAGTGGAGTGGGAGGAGCCGCAGACGCTCGGGTGGGACGCTGAGAAGCTGTGCGTGATGGAGGGACGCTCAGAGCATTCTTCAGGTGAGCTGGGAGAGGCGGGGAGCGTGGGCGTGCCATGGTCCTTTCAGAAGACCTTGTTGCCTAAATAAGCAACATGGAGGAAAGAGCAAATCTAATTACATCACAGTTAAAATGGCCCTCGAGAATTACCTCAGGATTTTCATAGATCAAATTCATAAACTTCAGGGTCAAATCAGAGCTTTTCTACTTTGCATTTGAGGTGAAGAAAAGTTAAATTTATTTATGTCTTAAAGTAATTTTAATTTTTCAACACAACTCAACTCCAACTCCAAGTAATTGTTAGTTTTCCTTTTCATTTTCAAAATCACTTGAATCTATTTAATTTTCCCCCTGCCCCCATGATAAATGCAGATTCATCAGAAACATTTTCCTATCAGGAATAGAAATAATAATAAAACAACAAAAAAGATTAGTTTTAGTGCAGTTTTGTTTTCTAAGTAATATCAACATAAAGCAATATAAGAACAGTAATGAGGATAGATGAAAAGAAAAAAAAAAAAAAGCTTATGAAACCAATATGACCCAACAAACTTTAGGGAAAGGGGAAAAAAAATCTAAATCAAAAGAAAGTCGTACCTGACTCGAAGTCTCTGTTGGCTTCATGCTGACTTCAAGTGGGAGCTTTTTGATGTCTGCTGCAGATTTAATTGTGCTGGTTTTCTGATTGAAATAAATCAATTATTTATACAGTATTATTTCTCAAAAAAAAAAAAAACAGAATGGATGACAGGAGGTGGAAAAAATAGATGTGAATAAAATACCTGTAAGGCTTCTAGTTTCTCCTGCTGCTGCTTGATTTTCTCTGCTAGCTCTTTCTGTTTGTCTTCAGCTGTTGGTTTGTCTTTCTTTAAAACACCAACAGGAAAATTCTGCTTCTGTTCTGGAGCGTCACATCTGAAACAAATTTTAAATTAATATAATAATTAAACATAAAACAGATTTACTGGCATGAGGAAGTGTGTCATACAAACAATTAAAATTTAAAGTGCAGATGTTTTTGACGTGTTCACTGTGCACCTGTCCTGGGTGCTGTCAGGATTCATGAGACAAACCCAGCTGTCAGGGTAGCGTTTGTCCACTGCGTCCATCTGGAAAGGCAGCGTTCTCCACTTCAAACACTTATCTGAAAACAAAACGTAGAACCACAGGGCAAGTTTGACCTAATGTATATCCTTAGGGAAACCTATACCCTTAAAAGAACATGTGCAACTTACCACACTGAATAGTAATGGGTATCTCCATGGCACGGCGTCTCTTGTATCTCAGCTCTGTAGATGGAGGTGCAGACCAGCTGGCAGACAGATATCCAAACTCATCCCAGAACTTCACGATGCCTTTTTGGGCTGCACAAACACAAAAACACCATTTCTTACAATATCATGCAGTTACTAATTAGTTATTCTAAAAGGAAACAACCCTATCCTTGCTTGTTGCATCGATTAGACATTTAATGTTGACATCATGTCAATACTACCAGGAGTATGAGAATGTTAAGAAATAAAAGTGTACAGAGAAATTGTCTGAAATTGGATTTTCAACTTGTTGTGCCTGATCAGTAGGAAAAGTAATAAATCCAACCTTTTTCTGATAATTTAACAGACCGTACTTACAGCAACAACAATCTACATTGTGGAAGTTGTTGCTTCTAGAAAACTGTTCATTCAGAATGAAACTTTTAAACATAAGTTTATTTAATATCATAAACTCAGCTAAAAACCCACAAAGCTATAATGTCCCCAATTACAAACCACTTTATCTTTTCACATCATACAATTTGATCTGCAGCGTTTACAGGAATCAATGCTTGAAGTCAGCAGCTGCTGGATGTAATTAATAAAATAACATGTAATGTAACTTAGTTACTTTAGAAATCAAGTAATCAGTAAAAAGAATTAATCAATAGACTGCTTACTTTTTCAAATTAATTATGGAACAATGACAGTCCCCAGAATAAGATGGTAAACTTTCAAAATATAAACTCAGTAGTTACTTATTTAATTAAAAACATTAACAAAACTTTTTTTTGCAGACATCACTCTCACACACTCTCAAACAGTTGCTCATTGTCTCAACTTCTCAGATGGATAAGTACAATGTTTCATAAAGGTTAGACATTTTTATATGCTGTTGATTAAAATCCATAAAAATAAAGCACTTAATTCAATCACGTACCCAGAATTACTTTGAAAATCTGTCAGATAGAAAGACGTATTTTAAAACCCTCAATAATATCAAATCAAATCAAATTTTATTTGTATAGCACATTTCAGCAACAAGGCATTTCAAAGTGCTTTACATCATAAACATAAAAATAAAGTCATGCAACAGAATCAACAATCAAAACATTCATTAAATTCATAAATGATTATGTTTCATAAACAACTCTAAAC
>CAEGAE010073844.1:0-13342 GCA_903067095.1 Girardinus metallicus
TATATAATTTGCCTAACTGATTAACACAGTTAAACAAAAGAAAGTTTTGTCTTAAAGTGAAGAACACTAATAAATAGAAAGATGTGTGAGTTGACCATAATATAAACTGTTTTCAGCAAATTGTGATTAATAGTTAAATAATCTTGACAGTGTGTAACATCGACTACCAAAATATTTGAATAATGTGATTTAATTTTGACCCCTACATAAATGTAAACAACACTAACGTATTTAAGCATTTAAAGCTGTGTGGCTTAGATTCATAGTTAAATATGGGCAGGTGAATAACTCATTCAAAGTTAAGCCTCAAAACTCAACATAACCTTTAGAGCTCCTCCTCTGAATAAACAGCTTATGCAACGGTGTGTGTTCAGAAGAGCCTTTAAGGTCATTGTTCTTTCAGGGTCAGTTTTCAGTGTAATCAGCTGAGCTTTAGGAATTTGTCTGTCCTGCTGTGACGTCATCTGATCCGAGTCGTCTCAGCTCTCGGTTTTAAATGCTCTCTTTCAGCGCATTGGCCACAGACTCTCTGACTTGTAACAGAATGACCTTGGTCTTGAAGGTCAGCCTGGACCAGCTTGAAAGTTTGTGTGTGGTGCCATCTCTGGTATTTGGGCAATATTTGATAACTAACCAAATATTGTTTTCTTTTTTTTTTTTTCTGAAGCTTAATTCTGAGAACTGAACTGCTGTGAAACGGACCACAAACATCAAATATTTGGTTTTGTGAAAACATGAACAAGGTTCCCTGAAGGTTGACAGGTAGCCTGATCACGTCAGGCTCGCTTCGCCTCCAACTAAACACACACACACATCCACACAGTAATGCTTCAGAACCACCGTGTTTTTGACAATAAACCATGTCAAAAATACCATCTTTGGCAGACTATTAGAATAAAAGTTTTTGTAAGTCACATAATTTTATGGTTTAATAAGAGCTGGATTGACAACAAGGTCATTGAAGGAAAGAAATTATTTTACGGCGGGTGAAGAACTATTTTCTAAAGAGAAAACTCAAATTTAGTGCTTCAGGGTAAATATACTTACATCTGATCTGTAACAGATTATAAAACGATTTAAATCTAACTGCATGCAGAAATATACAGAAGAATTGAACAACAATTGCATTCAGTTGTAATTTTCTTCATGACTGTCAGTTTCTCAAAATGCGGTGGAGAAATTTTGGGAAACTTTTCTTTCCAGTGTGTCAGTGTATTAAGGGTTGCATAAATAAGTTTTATCACAGCCACGACAGCTCGATTGGGTTCAGCTCTCGACACTGCTCCACCTCGATCTACTTTAGAGGTGCCCAAGTAAAGACCTCGAGAGCTACCGTCCTGCGACTTTTAGACGACTGCCTGCTCCAACATGCCTGAATCAAAAAGCTGAATTCCCTCACTGGCATCCCGGCAGCTCTGCAGAGGACTGGGAATGAGCAGATCATTTGAGTCAGGTGTGATGGAGAGGGGGGCCTCTAAAAGACGCAGGATGGTAGCTCTAGAAGACTGGACTTGGGAACCCCTGACCTACTTTATGTATTCTGTTCTGAGTTTTACTAAGATCATCTTGTTTGGGCCAAGATTCAGCTGTCAGACAGTCTCGCAAGTGTCCTAAAGTACTTCATGTTCTAGCTTTTCTAGGCTGGTGGGCAGAATCGATTGGTTCTTTAAGGTCAATGTATTTCCTCATCCACATTATTAAAAGACACCGATAGCCTCTAGATAGGCAAACTGCTTAAACTCCTGGTTTTATAAAGGTGGTGACATTTTCCAGTGCAATGTAATTGATCAGGCTGAAGCGATTAGCACCTTGCTGCTGCAGCTCCTGTTAAATTTCATGCGACCAGCAGGGCTGCCCTTAGTTACAGCATTTTGAGTTTGTTTTTCTTTTTAGAAAATGACGAGAAAGAAAGATCAACAGCAGCATAATCTCCATAAAACTGTTGAACTAATGGGCAATTTATATAACATCACTTCTGTTGTAACTTTCTTAAAATGTTATGAAATGTTGCCAATTTATGCAAAAAAAAAAAAATACAAATTTTATTATTAGAACAAAAAAAAAAATAGAACCTATGATAAATTTTCCTAAACTGCCATCATTTATAAATTAGAAATATAGAAGTATCAAAGTGATTTATTGCAGTTTTCAAGATGCAAAGTTTGCCACTAAAACAGGCATAAATGTTAGTAATATAACGTATAAAAGGACCAGGGCCAGCGCTATAAATGATTGGTCACATTTAATGACAATACGCATCCTAGAAATAACCTTATAAAAATGTAAAAAGATAAAGGTATGCTATACTATTTTCTTAGGAGATCAATTGAAGACGAAAGCATTTATATCTTTGACAACTTTCGTTGTCTCTTGTTGAGAGTGAAACTCATATCCAGTGGCTTAAAATGTACCAAACAATAAATCTCTAGGCAGGATTTTATGCCATTACATTTATGTTCCTTCATATTTCCATGATCTGAATGTAATATTGACTGAAGTCCAACTGACTGAAAGTGTTGGAGCCAAGATTAAAAGCAGAAAATATCTAGAGCACTAATTAAAAATAACTCTTACAACTTTAAACAGCCAAAATAACCATGTTTTGGAAGAAGCTAAAGCATCCAGATCCGAGTGTTGCAAAGTGTTAAACCGATAGTAATCTCACAATAATGAGCAGATTATCATTGAACTGCAATAACAGACTTATAGATCCACAATTAAGACAAAAAACTTGAGCCTCTGTTTGCTCCACTGGCTCTAAATGCATTCAGTTTGTTGAACTCTTGCAGCCTTCGCCAAGGCAGATACCTTCAGCAAACCTCTTGATTCTCCCAAAATACTCACTGGTGTTTTCTACAGCCTGTGTAAAAGGAAAGTGCACCTCCTTCGCAAGTAATTGCATAATGAAATTTCTTGTACGTCTTACTGTACATCACAGGATGGATTTAAGTCATCTTTAAACTGGTAAAGCCCGGGACATTTCTATGTTAAAAACCTAGCAAAAACTAATACATCTTAATAATATAATGACCATCATTGCTGCAGTTTGTGATGTGCAAAGACTTTCGAAATCGTTGCATACGGCTTTATTACTAAAGCTGCGGGTGAAATTGTTTGGATCCGTCTCACTGAATGTTACTTGTGTGTTTTGGAGGAGAGGGCCGGACCGAAAGGTTTGTGACAGGCTCTTCTACAGGCGGAGGCTCCAGCCAATCACTCTGTGATTGGACAGCCAAAATGTTTTAAAGCAAATCTAAAAAAAAAAGCAAATAACCTTCTGGAAATCTTGGAAAATGATTATTTAAAGCAGTTTGGAGAAAAAAAAAAAACAACCTAGTGTGATGCTGATTGTGAACCAAGGATTTTCAGCAATCGAGTTATTTGAAGTACTTGAAGCAGTTTACCTATCTGGTGTCATTACATAACATTTTTTTAATATGAGTGAAATTCATAAATTCTTTAAACAGATTTTAAAATCAATTTCCTAAATTTCTGGGGAAAATATATCTTACATTATGTTAAAATCAAATTTGTCCAAAATTCACTGGAAGAGAGCAATATTTACTTTGTTGAATAAAAGTACAAATGCAAAACAACTGCAGACAATTTAAACTCAATGATATGAACTTCGGCATACAAACTGCATATTTAAAACCTCAAGGTGAAACCAGGGTGAGCTTAAAACAAAGGGAAGAGTCGGTCAGTAAACGGTTTAAGACCTTGTACCCTGAACTCCAACAAGTGCGGCCCAGGTCTCAAAACTGTCATCACCTCGGCAGCCTTTGAGAAATCAGCCAGCGATTCACCGTGCCTGAGCGAAGTTACACGAATGGCAGCTGCAGAAACTCAAGGCTGGGCCAGAAGCACAAGGAAAACATCCAACCCACTTTGGCTTAGCGTTCATCCCTCAACATTGCCTTCCAATATTTTCTGTGGCTGCTAAAACTCTGCGCGTCCATTGTTTTTGGCAGAGACTTTCATCTCCTGGCTGGTGTTCATGAATAACAAGCAAAACAACAATTACTTGCAAATGTATTCATCGTTTACGGCTCGTAATTGCTCGTAGTTTTTAACCGTGGCCGTAGCCAGAGACGGTTTATTTAGGACTCCTGCAGGAGAATTATGCTACCTCCATCTTACATGTTAATGCTTTAACATTGTTCAGAAAGGATGAATGTAGATGACCCGCTGGATTAGAGTGAGCCTTTTTAACAGTTGGTGTGCTTTTGAGCCAAGGACAGGCATTGGGTTGACAAATGATGCCTCCAAGTGAAACAAAGCCAGATTAGCACATTTCCCTCCTCTGAATAAATACTGGAAGCTTCCTTTTGTGTAGCTAAAGGATAAATCCTCCTGTAATCTATTTATAGTATTTGTTTGTCTTTTGTTTGTGCCATGGCAGATGGCACAGCCCTGTTAAACAGTGGCAATCCTGAATGGGATTTTGTAAAGTCAAATTAAAAAGTTATGGATATGCCATTGTGAGAATGCCACAAGTGCTCACATTTAGAAGTGCTTCTACAAGCTTTCATAATGACACAAATATGGTCAAGTGAGAATATGACTACAACAGATTAAGAGGAAGTCCAAGAGAAATGCTGCTTTTCTTCCCAGGGCTTCACTCTGAGGCTTAATGATGATTTTAAAACCAGCTCTGAATGTGAAGATACTCAGTAAAATTAACAAAAGAGCTGCACAATATTTTGAATCCCAATTGTCATCACAACATACATTTTTTTTCAATAATCAGAATCTCAAATATTGGCAAGTTATGGTGACAATTATAAGATTATATTAATTTTGTTCTGTACTTTTTCTAAAACATATAAGGAGCTGCCTAATAAAATGTCTTCACACACAAACCTAAAGAGGCATTACATCCCATGAGTGTCTCTTCAAAATATGTTACTTATTGCGTTATACTGGACAATGTTGTATATGTGGAATATCTATAGCAGACTTCATTTATCTACAGAGACGTGCATCTTGCCCTTCAACTAATGGATTATTAGAGGGTGCATTTCAAAGCATTGCAAAGAACACTCAAAAACTTATTTTCAGAATCAACAACCAATGTTATCTTTAGGGAACAAAAACAACATATTTTGGCCCATCCTGGTCATAATGCGGCGATGAAAAATATGCTGTGGCAGTTTTAAAGAACAACTGTTCAAAAATGTCTAAAAACAAAGTTGTTACTGACCCGTTGCTTGCCCAGCAACAGCACCAGGTCAAAACAATTAATAATATAAATCAACTGTATCAGTTTGCATCAAATAATTAGTGCAACAATAATTCAATCTTCCTGGGTTGGAATAAGTGCTTTTAAAACAGAAAGTTTGTTTTGAGACGGGCACAGAGTTTCTTTCATCCTAGTGTTAAATGATGGTGCTCTACGCCGACTGCTAAAACTCTCCATTCCAATATTACCCCATTTCATTAGCTCCCAGACAATTGTGGGCTTGACATATTGAGAGGTCGAGCGAGGACTGCGCTCAGGGAAATAGATGTGAAGCTAATGCACTTTGCTAATGTATTATTTAGTAAGTGGCCTTGCTAATTGAGTTTTAATGTCAGTGGCCGCTCTAAGATACGCATTCGAGGGAGCGCAGGGTAAAGTTTAGATCTTGATAGATTACAGCGGGGCACTTGTGGCAGCTCTAAAGGTTATGGCCAACGCTAAAGCAACCACCACCACAACCTCAGCTGTTTTGGAGGAAACCTGACCATGACCGTTAAAAATGCACACACTACTGAAAAAGCACCCGAAGAGATGAAATCGAATGTGACATGAAAAAATATTTTCCACATGTTGAGAGCTACAGCAAGGCTTTCTACAAGTGGGGCAGAGGAGTTCAAGATGAAGATGTGGTGAAGTGATGGAAGATCGAGAAATAATTAAGAAGGAAATGAAGAGTGATTTGTGGGAGCATAAAACGCAAAAGTTAAGAAAATATGTCTAATATAGAACAACAAACAAAGCAATCATAATCCCTCAGCAGAATAAAGAATGAAACTGAACTAAAATGTATTCAAACTGAGAACAGTTCAAGGTTGGTATGTTGGAACCTGAATAAACAAGAAGAAATTAGCATTTTAAACAGCAACACATTATCCACTGCAGCTTTGTGGAAGTCATTAGTTACACCCTTCCTTGCAATTAGTTTGCAACTTCAACCCACACATTGCATATGATAGGAAGACACAGAGAAAGACTCTAGTCTTTATGAGAATCACTCACCCACGGCACGAGATAAAACACAGCAATAACTTATTTCAAAAATCCCAACCGGCTAATTAACATTGTGAATTCAACCAGAAAGTCACTATTCCTTTGATGAGTTTAATTGCACTGATGTGTGAGCTCCAATTTAGCAACTCAAATAGAGAGCTGCTTTGGCTCCAATAAATTACAGTATTTTCTCACCTTAAAGACAAAACAAAGTTTTTTTTTGTTTTTTTTTGTCAGCATAATCAGGTTTAGCTTTACCTGAGCTCGTTTGGTGATCCAACGCTCTTAAATGAGTTTTCCTCGCAAGGTTAATTATGAAGCTCTGAATTAAATTTGCCTCAGTGCTGATTGCTTGTTTAGAAAAGCGACTTCAGCTCTGCAAAGAGGTAATGTGATTTATGAAGTGGACCGAACCCCAGCTGAAACCTGTTTTGTGTTTAGGTTTCCAGATGTCTGAAGAGTTACTGAAAACCAGCGGCTAGCAAAAACGGTAACCATCAATTTAGCAAAAACAGCTGAATTTCTTGTCTCGTCACTTGTGCGTTAAAACAGGGTGTAGTCTAGCTGTCTCTGAAGTAGCAGTAGGAGCTATGCTTTTTTAAAGTACGATTACTAATGTCCAATTAGATTGTTCACCAAATACAAGACAGTTTGAGGTATTTACAGAAAGAAGGGCAACTGGGTAAGACCTGAAGTTAATAGCAGTTCTTGAAATGCAGATGAGAATGGTGCAATTTGTTACAAACTACTAATGAATGCACATAAGTTTGCATTTTATAGTAGCATTTCCCAAGGATTCTGTAGATGTTAATTAAATAGGTTATTAAATTTTTCAACCAACATGCTAGTTGCAAATAAGCACATTCACTATGCAGCAATGCCCTTCACAACACATAGCGACCAATATTTGGGATTTCTAAATGGTGTCTGTTTAATATTTTTGCCAGTAAATTTATTTCTAACCTCAGCCTCAAGAGGTGACATTGTAAAACAAGCAGAAAAGGAAAAATAACAGCACACAATAAACCCATGAGGAGACGACCATGTTTAGGGCACTTTACAGTTCAATCTGCCAATCTCACTGTTGTCCTGACGGTGGGATATGAATGAAATTAACCATCTTTACATTTTACACTACATTTAAAATATTTGTCAACCCTTTTTCTTATGCAAGTCTGTCCAAAACAAAAAAGATGTTGCAATTTTCTTATGATCCATCAAAGTGCGTTTACTTCTTCAGACACAAGGCAAGTCGCTGTCTGCTGACAACAGGGCTGACTATGCACAGGATCCCACTCCTGTCTGGCTCTACAGATCATCACTACCACTGTGCTAACCACTGTGCTGGCTTACTCCTACATGTCCTCTGTGACTGCTTCGTTTGGTGGCTTAGAGGTACAGAAACCTCAACCTCTTATGCCAACTCAGTCATTACAAAACTGACACCACGGCAGAAAACTGTCCAACATTTGACTTGCAGTAAGACTTTTTTGTATTCAGGTCCACATGCTGCAAAAAGATCATGAGTCACTCAAAATATGTTTAGAGGGTCCAACACAACGACCGAGCCTCTCTGCTACAGCTTTCAAAGGAATGGATGACACTCTTGTTTTATCCAGTTCCTCTGGTAGCTTATCACCTGCATTCATAATCTTAGGCAAATCTGTAACCAAAAACAACAAAAAGTGACCAGACATATTTTTACGCAACCTAATAAAAATCATGCTTATCTTCAATCTCCCAGTACAACAGCAACTCCTCACAAGTTCAGAACTGTTCGAAGGGAATCATCATCTATTTCTCATCATTATCCCCAAGTCTTCACCCATGAACAACCTGCGATTACCCTCATCATCCTTATGGACACCCTGACATTCATAAGTGAATCTATTGACGATTACAATTATGGAGAGTGATTGAGCTCATCGCTTAAGTTCCAGCACCTGCTCCTGAAACATGCAGGGTCTGTAAATGGAACAATTAAGATAATTGACTGTACAAGCCCCATTAATAAAGCCTGCTCTGCAGCTTGGAGCGGCGATTTGATTAATTCTCTAATGGAGAAGCTCGTGTTCCTCCATTGTTCTTCATTTGCCCTCTTTATTCCATCTGACGGTTATTTCCTGTGAGAAGGGTTTTATTTTGGGCAGCAGTTACCAGCGTTTGAACGGCAAACAGTCAGTGTCTAGGTGACAGATAATCAATATTTATGCAGTAACTAAGTGCAAGTTAAACGTTTGGCTTCTTAAACAGAACGGTATTGACATTTTCACAATGAACAAAGTTCAGAAACAGGAATGAAATAAAATAAAAAAGTAAAACAAAAAAAGATGGTGCAAAATTGTTGGTATTGCCAGGGGTAAAAAACAAAAAAAGATATACATGAAAACAAATAAATCCTACTTGATGATGGCTGAAGCTCGTAAGAGATTCTGCATCCACAATGAACTGTGACCCTTATTCACAACAGCTGAAACGCCACTCGGGTACAAAGATGCTAAATAAAATGGGAGATTACAGCACGCAAAGGCCGCCGGGGACAAAGACCTACCTTTTTATAGACATGTTGTGGAATGTAGCAAAACTAAAATTGAATTGCTTGGACATAATGAAAATCAATACATTTGGAGGAATGAGGAGGAGACTTCAAAGCACCAGCTGTATGTGAAGTCGTGCCATAAGAGAGAGACGTTCCAAAGAATATTTAATTACAAATGAAAAGTTTTACATGTTATAAAAACAGATTTCTTAATCAGGTTTTATCAGGTTAAAGTTGCGCCCTTTTCTTCATATCTAACTGAATCAATTTGCCGTTCAAATTTTAGCAGCAAAGATGTTGCAGTGCTTTGCCCAAACATGTTCAAATGAGAATAAGAGTTATAAATCAAAAGACTTTGCACTACAGTAGACAGATTCATCACACCAGGAACTTGAAATGACTGCTGCTCACTGTGGCATCATTTAACAACATTTTAGGAGTGGCCAGATGCAGGAAAAGTAGCAACTTTTCAGACAAACTTAAATGGTGTAATTAGGAGTTACCAATATTCTCTAAAAGATAAAATCTGGTCATCTGCTCTGTGGAAAGCTAAAAGAGAAGTGGATAAAAATTAATATGGTAATTTGTTAGTACAGAACAATCCAAGCTTTTTAATGTAGTCATCCATTCACCCAAAAGAGTGAATTGACTCTAGAGTTTGCACATATAAAGTTTTTGACAAGTTTGCACACTTGTCAAAACGTTGGCTAAACGTAAACCAGAAAGTTAGAATTGCTTCTGCTGGAAAACCTACAGTGTTGAACCACATTATTGGCACATGCTAACTCCTAATCATGTTTGCCTTATGTTACTGTGAATGCACTGAAATATTTACACATCAATAATTCACATTAGTAAAAGCATAGCAATAAGAAAAATTTATATCTGTGCGTTTCCTTCACTAGTTCTTTGCCATTCAGTAAAAAGTGTTACAATAAATAAGATAGTTATCTATGGAGCTCTGTGTTAGGCCACCTTGACTAGTAGTGGATAATTTTTTGTTTCGGTGCCTTGCAGGTTTTGGAGGCTCCTCTGCTCCAGCACGTATAATTAAATAGTAGGATTACTTCTTCAGAATGTCATCAAGCTGTGCATGAATCCGACAGTGGTTTGTTGATGCAATGGATGTGTGATAAACCAGGAAACATTTAAATTATGCAGGACACCTGCTCTCAAGAATCAAACACTAGTGAGCTCAACAGCCTTAGAGTTTTAGATCAACCTGTATGATTGCCACTTCTACCCTTTTAGGAGCAGGAAACATGGATACTTAAATAAGGCTTATGATTTTGGAAGTTTCTCTCTATTTCACTTCACAGAAATGCCTGGCTTTCTGTCTTGTGGCCTGTCTAATTCATTTAAGAATTACGTGTGTTCTTCAGCTGCTTCCTAATAAAACAAGTGTGCACAGCTGCTTCTGGTTTACATGTATCTGGCGATTTGCTTTAAGGGCCTCTTCATGGTATCTGTAATAGAAGACAAATACCCTCTAGGTCAGCAAAACCAAGGTCTGGTTTTCCATCCCTCGGAGGAAAAAAATAAACATGGGTTGCTCTAGGTAATCATGGCAAAACCACGAAAGAATTTCAAATTATCCCGAATTTATTTTCCATTAGGTCTGTGTTGAAATCAAAAAGGCCAATTTCGCTTGGACAGAAAAAGACATTACGGACATATTTTCAGGGAAGCTCGTCATATCTGAAATGAAATAACTTCCCTGTTCACCCCCTACCTTCAAGTGTGTGTACATTTACACTCCAACAACAAAAACCTGAAGACATCTAGCTATGCTGGAAGCAGAGACACAAACTAACAGCTTCTCTTTAAACACACTCCAAGATTTTTGGAATGATCAGCATGGGTCCACCTCTTCCAAACCAACCGAGAATGTGTTTATTTTTCCCATGCAGATTTTAGGGCAACAACATTTCCCCCTTGTACAAAGGCGAAAAGGGCAACAAACTACTGGCTTAAGGGACAAAAAGGTAGCTAAATATCATTAACAAGCCATCATTTACAAGATCACAAACAAACCCAGAAGAAAATATGCGCTAAGTAGTTTCAAGGCTTTTTTCTCCCCCAACAGAAATGCCTCTCATGAGGTTTCAGGCAGCCTGCCAGCCAAATCTAATATGGATTTATATACAAAGAAAGTGCTCAGTTTAACATAATGAATATTTAATCATGCATGGACCCGGTAAAGCAATTTTGCTGGAATAATTGAAAGCAGACCATGACTCTAGGCTGGGGGAACAGCAACAGCTAAACTGTTGACCCAAAGGAGCCCAAAAATCTCATGCTGGATTACTGCTGGCACACACTCTGATAAATGAGGTTAGGAATCAGGGCTGGAATCAGTGGGTGTTAAATCTGGTGATTCTATCAGGGCACAAACATACACACACACAGAGAGAGAGAAACGTCTGCCGAGACAAGGCATATGTTTATGTTAGACAACTCTATCCTTCAACAGTATTTTGACTGTATTATCCTGTAAATAAGCACCAAGTCAAGTCTAAATCATTAGGACAACAAAGCATCTGTGGCAAAGTATATAAACTGTCAATTTAAACATCAAATTTAGCTAGCATGTACAAAAATATTTGATCAAGACTTTAATAAACAAAATCTACCAGTTCTCCAGAAACTCATCTTTACAAAAACAGAATGAAAAAAAGATTCATCTAATGATACTGCATTATGTTTTGTACAAGCAGCGTGTGAAATTGACCCTTTTCCTTATTATTATAGCACAGAATATACAAAGAAAAATGTTTGACAACATTGTGAAGCAGCAATTTACAGCAAAATACAAGAAAAGCTGAACTTCAATAAGAGAAGACGGCTCCACCTCTTATTTATAGAAGGAAGAGAGGCCATAAGCGGATTTGAGGAAAATCACTTCACTTATGCAAAATAAAACAGGTTATCTGGTCTATTTGGTGATTCCCCAGCACCCTTAATAAATCAGCTTAGGTGCAGCCTAACGGCTTCATTCACCCTACAAATCTCTGCACTTCAATAACACGCACCAGCGAGCACAGATTAATTTAATAACTCCTTAATATTCTCCATGAAAAAGAACAGGAGACCAGCGACTCAGGAGCATACAGGGAGGGTGGTGAAGGGGGCTATCTGTGGAGTGGGATATTGCTGCAGCAACAGATTGAATATTACGTAATGATGTCATTTATATTCGACTGGAAGTGTTTGGCTCCCCAGACTGGGGACTCAAACAGATCTAGAGATTTGTCTACGATGGAAGCCAGTAATGAGAGAAAGATTTGGTGGCTATAGTAGTTGTGAAAAAAGGATAAAGGTGGACAGATTGTGTTAAAGTGTAAACACTGTCAGTAAAGGCGTAAAGGAGTGCGTTTCATTTGTATAATGTGTAACTGATTTCAACCTGGATGCTTCTTAACACCTTTATATGATGAAACTTATTCTATCAACTCATTAAAAGCCATTCAAAGATGATTTATTCTTTTTTGTGTTTTAAAAAGAACAAAAGTGAACTTTACACAATAAAAGCCTAAGTTTGATAAAGTAATATTGACATTACTTTCTACAAGCATGTGAATGTTTGCATGAATGACTGAATGTAGCGCTTTTGTGTACTCTGAACTTGATAAAGTACCAAGCAAGTGCAGGCAATTTGCCATATAACTGAATCAAGCTTTCTTAAATGGCACATTAAAAATATAAAGACACATTAATTGCATTTATGTTTCTGAATCCCATTTGCATGAAAAGAAATTTAAAAATGCTTAATGTTTAAAAGTTGAAAAAATGCTTCCAGTTTAAAAGCAAACAATTTAATGTGTAGATTTTACTGCACAGCACAAATTAAATTTAAATTCAAAAGTACTTTATTGATCCCAAAGGGGAATTAAATGTTGTTGTAACTCATTAATTCAAATTCTTCAAAGAGGTAACAGCTGAAACTAATATTTGATGATTTTTTTTTTTTGTATATTACTGACTCTTTCAACAATATTGACACAAAATGCAACTTTTCAGGTAAGCAACAGGTAAAATCACATTTCCACGACACCAGACTGATGTCTGAAGAGGACAAAACCGAGAGTCATACTAAAAAATAAAATAAAAAATAAAAATCGCTAACAAATAAGTGCAAAGTCCAGCTTTAAAACACATGCAGGAGGTCAAGTTAATATACTGAATGTTGGTAAAAACTTATTTCGTTTTCAACTCATAAAACTACATTTTCTGCCACAGATCTTGAACCTTCATTTCCAGATAAACTATTTTGCGAATGCCCAATGATTTCCTCAGCTATTAGCAACATCTGTTCAGCATTTCCACTTTATCTTTACTTTTCTAAACACTACTGTAGATATACTAGCTCAAAGATTATTAATATATTAATGTTGATGCTTAATGCACAACAATCAATGTCTATTTTCTTATTTTCCATCAAAAAAAAAAAAAAAAAAAAAAAAAAAAAAAAAAAAAACCCCCCAAAAAAAAAAAAAAAAAAAAAAAAAAAAAAAAAAAAAGGGTTCATGCCACAAAAAAAATGAGATAAAAGTCAAATATCTTTCCTCGTA
>CAEGAE010073857.1:0-17678 GCA_903067095.1 Girardinus metallicus
TTTGTCCTGTTTGTCTCTGTGTTGCCCTGCGACAGACTGGTGACCTGTCCAGGGTGACCCCGCCTCTCACCCGGAACGCTTGCTGGAGATGGGCACCAGCACCTCCCGACCCCACTAAGGGACAGGGGTGTAAGGAAAATGGATGGATGGATATAATAATGATGAACTTCTGGTCTAATCTTTGAACTAAGTGAATCTATTCTTCTCAAAAAAGCCAAATTGAAATTGATCATTTTAATTATGCAATTTAACGAATTGCAATGTTTATTGATGTTTCACAATTGGTGGCTGTATGATGTTTTTGTGATGTAAAGCACTTTGAGCTGCATTGTTGCTAAAATCTGCAATACAAATAAACTTGACTGTAATGGAGATGAATGGGGAACAATGTTCTTCACGAATCAAGTGTTTAAATAAGAATAACAAACCATCTAAAGAATAAATAATATCAGTAGGGCAGTGTTTAATATTTAATTACCTAATCCTTTTTTGGTTTTATTTTTTCATGAGACGTTTGCTCCTCCTCTCCTCAGTGCCCATGATAGTGATGGCTGGACTGTCCAGTGTTTTCACCTGCTGCTTCCTCGTCTTCTTCCACACCCGCTACAGACGCCTGGAGGCGGAAGAACAAGCTGCTTACGGCTCCAGAGAGAATAACGACACGACCACTTCCTACCAAATAGTCGAGAACTGAAGGAAATGGACACAAAAGACAGTTACGGATTGGATCCAGCCTCTATGAAGTGTTATGCCTGTCGAATCCAGACATTCCTGTGCAATAAGATTCTCTGATAATGATTAATGATTCTTTAAACAGAACCAGGAGCAATTTATTCAAGCATTCTGTTGCTTCAAAAGAGAAACTGAGTAATTTGCAATTTCCTGCAGTATAATGCAAATCTTACCACTTGAAATAAAATAAAAGTTGACTTACAAGTAACTTTTAAGTAAATAATTCCTTAATATGGATGAAAAAGTACTGGCAGATTATTTCAAATATTTTCACAAGTTACAAATGAATTAATCTGCAAATAGACTTATTCATTTTTTATCAATATTAAGGATTTATTTGTTTAAAACAAGCTCCTATATCTTGCTGAAAAGTTTTGCTTATCTGCAATATTTGCACTAGAAACTAGACCAAACATATTTGGTAAGATTTTGTGTTTTTGCGCCGCTGGGGCATTTTAGTTGTTTTGTGCTCATTTTATAACTAATGTATATAATTTAAATACTTAAACTGCTAATTTTGTACAATAATTTAATCACTGCTGTCTCTGTTTTCATCCTGTGTTTGTTTTGGTTTCCCTCCCACTGAACTAAGACCATCCAAGGTCTGGTGTGAAGGAAGCCTTTGCTAATAAACCTTCCAGATATTAGACAACACGTTTTATATTTTAAACTTATTACGGAGAGAAAACTCTCATCAGGTTTGCTGACAGAAGAAATCAGGGTACTTTTTAACATAAATAAAATACCTCATTGATTATGTGCTGAAGTAGAAAAGCAAAAAAGGATAGGAAACACTTGCAGGTTTGTTGCTCTACACTAAACCTGCTCAGGAAAACAATCCTTTTTTGTTTCTTAGCCTCAACTGTTACTCATTTAATTTAAACATGTAAAAAAATGTGTTGCCATGGCAGAGCTTAAAAAAATATGAACATACATTTGGCTGGCTGAGGTTAACTTAGCATTATGGCAAATAGCATTTGTTGAAACTGAATCTTGGATCCTGTTTGCCAATATTTGATGTTAAAATCCAACTGAGCATTAATGTATAAATTAAAATGTAAAATTAAACTGTTTTATAATTGTACAACTTCTAACCACTTAATAAAAATGTTTCTTTTGGATTGCTGTCATGATTTAAAAACTGTAATTTCAATGGTTACTTGTTTGTGGAGAGTTTTTTTTTACTTTTTTCCTCAACTTGAAAAAAATGTTTTATTGCATAAAACAAGGGAAATTTTTCATGCAATTTAGTCATTTTTTTCTGAGTAATATTAATTTAAAATCTGACATCTGCGCATAAATATTTCTTTCACGTAGATGTCATGTTTTATTGTATGTTTTAAACAGGTCACTTGAATCAGATATTTTCATTGTCTCCACAGTTCCTGAAAACTGTGGAGTGGCTCATCGTTTTTATAGAAGATCTTTGTACGGTACAGTAACAGTTTGATTGTTCGCCAAGTTTTCCTTCCTGTACATTTGTAATATGAGATGAGCTCCACTAAGTGAAACCTCAATAAAGCCTTTCCGTGTCCTCGCCAACATGATTTCATCCACAACGGCGTAAATCCCGACCTTTGTAATCAAAAAAAGCGAATCAATTATTTCAACCTAATATTCGTTTTTGTTCATAACATTTAATTGAGGGATTGTGAAGTTTCTTTCTCGCGTTATTAGAAATCAGAGCTGAACTTTGATCATCTTACAATGATGATGAATTGACTTTGATTAAAAACGTTTTGGCCCATTCATCACCACATAAGATGTGATTATTACCCTCCTCTAGTTTCTGGCCTGAGCTATCCCAGCATGCATCACCCGTTTCCTAGCAACAGTGTGTATACGAAGCAGCGAAGCCCGGACCAGAGCCGTTTGCACGGGAATCAAACTGATTCTAGAGATGCAGCCTAAAGCTACATTCTGAGGGTTTTTTTTCTTACATCTGAACTGTTACATTTAACAAGATTAATCATAAACAGTAAAAATATGACATTTTATCTCCAAAATGCGCATCCTACGCCGCCCGCCTAATGGACACATCTAATCGGGTTAATTTTGCTTTCTACCGAAGAAATAAGAACATTTTTGGCTTTTTACACCTTTTGTCTGTTGGTGAAAGTTGTGAATTTTTGCAGTCAACAGAAACGCATCGACGGCTCGAGATTTGAACAATGGAAACATTAAAAGTTTTTTTCTGGAATATTTAACGTGTTTCACGTTAAATATATTCAAAACCACCACTCGTTGGCTGTTTGTCTGCTACTGCAGACAGACATCAAACTTTTCATAGTTGGGTTGTTTCTAGTCTGTGCCAGACTTCTTAACTTCCCTGGACATTTTACTTTTAGGTCAATTACAAGCAATGGAGTTTTATTTTCCCACCTTCTTTATTTCAGATATCGTTTGTAGGATCAATTTGTTTTTGAATTGCAGGCCTTGCAGCACCTAGTTTCTATTGAAGAATGAAGACACAAAGCAGCAGGTGGATAAAGACTTTGGAGAATTTTATTTACTTCCTAATTCCACATAAGACAAATATAAAAAAGTAGAGCATTCTCTGGATTCGGTCGTCTCTCCTGCGTACGTTTCTCCCACTCTGTCTGGACCCAGACAGTTCATGTAGTTTTAAAAAATATCCATTCAATAAGAACACGAGCAGGAGATAAAAGTCAACTAAACACAAAAAGCATGAAAAACAGGAAAATAAAAAGGACCATTACTGTAAACTAATGAATGAGTCCAGCCGGATTCATATTCTGAAAAATGTATTCAGCTATGGCTGCATGTGACTTACCACATTGGCACCGAACACAAAACGGATAAATAAAAAAAAAAAAATAAAACGTGAAGAGATTCTTGATGCAAGAGCTGGTAGTTCCGAACGCCTCACTGTGTCACATTAAGCGTGAACAAAGAATTTCCTCAGATCGTTGTTTTCTCTCAGAGCTGCAGTGCACAGAACTGCTGGTAGACGGCCAGGATGTGATGGTCGAGCTCGGCGGTGAACAGCAGGTTCTCCAGGGTTCCCATATACTGCTGGATGGTTCCATGGTGCTGCGGGACAAAACATACAGTCAGATCCAAATCCCAGTAAGGCATTTTAAATGTTCGTTTTATAGTAAAGGATGGAACTACTGGATCAGAAAAACTCAAAGTTAAATGATACCAAACATCTGGAAGAGTTATTCTTCTATCTCATAAGTTGCCAGATTGAAGCGTGATGTTTACCATGAGGAAGACCTGCTGCAGCCGCTCGATGCAGTTTTTATACCAGGGTGTGCTGATGTCGACGCTGCCCGTCTCACAGCGAACCAGATGCTCCGTCAGCAGCATGATGAAGCGCTGAGGGAGAGACAGACAATCCTTAACCTATTCTGAACTATTTTCATATCAGCTTTACCATTAAAAAAAAACTAATTATATTTGGTATTTTATCAAATTGAAGTCATAAAAATGTCTTTATGTGACATTTAGTCACTATTCCTATGGAAAGTCCCACTAATTCCAACTAAACTAGAAGGCAGTGTCAGTCTTTTAATGTAAATTATTTATTTTTCCAATTTTAAATTGTGACATGGAAACTAAAAAGTTACATTTTCACCGTTTTAAATTTGCAGGTGGTTGATCTGCTAATTAACTACCTAATATTAGTAACTTCTACAATTTTATGGCATAAACTGTTAAACTTAAGGTTTGTACATACAAAACTAAGTCTTTATAACTACAAATATCTCAGCTACATCTTTAAAAATATATATTGTACAGGAGATTAATTTCAGAAAACTTTTCATCCACACGAACCCACACAAATACACCACTGAGAATTATTTTAATCATGCCAAACCCATAGGGGCCAGTGTAGCGCAAAGCTGAAACCTACCGCAGCCAATCAGATTGCTTCAAAAGAAACACGACTTCCTGTTACGAAGTAAACATGGTGTGAGGCCGTTCATTTGTGTGGACAGGTTGAAGTGTCTTTAAATAGCATCGAATATGAAGTCAACCAAACAAGACGATGTCCACTGGGAGTTGTAGCAAAGCTCCGTTATTTGTCACAGACAGAAACGCACCAGACGCTAAATCTCAGTTCTTCCATGTTCACACGCAAACATAATTAGAGAGCTTTCTCAAATTTCCGGTTTGGTTGGAGTTTTCATAAATAATCTATTTTAGTGGTATAAAACAGTTTTGGTGTGGATGAAAGGAAAAACACATAAGAATGTGTTTGTTTTCCCAGATACTTACCTGTGGAGCGGGCTTTGGAAACGTTTTTGACCAGACGTACCTGGAAGATGACGAGGAAGAGGTTTTTTTGCTCGCTCTGAGCCGACTCCACCTTCTCCTGCAGCCTCTCGATCTGCTCCTCCAGCTGACCCTCCTCGTCCTCCTCGCTGTTCTTCTCCATCTCCTCGTCGTCCCCGCTGTCCCTCTGTCAGGACACAGGCAGACGGAGTTTAAGGTCAGGTCCACCCCGTCATGTCTGAACTGCAGCTGTGCATTTTTACTTTTTTATCTTTAACGTCCTGATAAATCTGCCTAAATGTAGTCATATGTGTTGGGTGTTTAAATAGTCCACAAAAAAAAAAAAAAAATAGTGGGGCTACCCTCTTGTGCTGCTGTTTCTCCAGCTTATCTTTAGCTTCCTCCAGCTCCTTCTGGATCTTCTGCACGTGTTTATTCATCTTTCGGATGGTTGAGTGCAGGATCTCCCAGGTGAAAAGTCTAAATGAGTTAAAGTATTTTAGATTATAGATAAAAAGAGAAAGATATCTTTATTAAAAACGACGTTGTGCGTGTCACCTGGTGAACTCGTGAGCCATGTCCTGAGAGAAGAGCCAGTTAGCGACAGCGGCACAATCCACGATCTGCGTCCGAATCATTTTATCCACCAACACGGCGATCATCTGAAACACAAAAGTCTCTTCCCGTTACCGTTCTCGGTCCAGCACAAACATCCCTCGTCTCCACTTGAGCCGTTTTTACCTGAGGGTGGTTCCTCCACACCTCATAAACCACTTTCAGGATGTGCAGCTTCCCGTCGTCGCTTTCCGTCAGGTTTTTAAGGATCTCGTGGAATCTGGAAGGATTCAACACAGCGAGATCCGCAAGATTCATTGAGTCAAACAAGAATTTAAATTGACTGGTCGTTACTAGAGTTTAGATATGTAAAAACAATCATCAGGACTTGTTAAGACTCCTTATATTGCATATCCTAGAGCTGGGAGATATAGTTTAAAAATAATGTTAGATTTTTTCATACCGCTTCTGATTTTAAATAAATTTTTTCTCTCCTTTCTAAAAAAGGAACTGCAAATGACAGACATTTTTGTAAAAGCGGCTCTTATCACAATCATCTTCGACAAAGTTGTCATGCATCACAACATGAACTGCTCAGTTCATGTGTTAAAAAAATAAGTATTTCTATTATGTATTATGTGTAAAAATTAAAAATTAAATAAAAAATTAATCACATGATGCTCAACATTCCTCATTTTAGGTTTTGGTTATTTTTTGTGTAAGAGTCCTCTTATTCCGACAATATCGCCACTTTATTCTTCTGTTATTATGACTTTATTCACAAACTTAAAATTAAATAAAGAAAATCTTAGCCTTGCCTTAATATTGGTCGTATTTATTTTAGTACAATGAAATAGAAGTTGTAAAACATGCATGTCAAACAAGATGGCAGCCCTGAACTGTAGAAGCCCAAGGAGAGCAATGGTGGAGAAAAAAAAAAAAAAAAAAAAAAAAAAAAAATCAGATTTTCCACCTGCAAAGCCTTCAAAACTCAA
Source organism: Girardinus metallicus (assembly GCA_903067095.1). Classification (NCBI taxonomy): domain Eukaryota; kingdom Metazoa; phylum Chordata; class Actinopteri; order Cyprinodontiformes; family Poeciliidae; genus Girardinus; species Girardinus metallicus. The sequence goes on from CAEGAE010073857.1 coordinate 6,525, forward strand.
AAATTTGATTATTTTTTATAAAAATCTATTTATTGCCCAACCTTAGTACAATGTAAAACTAAAATCTGGTTTCAGAAGTCCCCAAAACAAAAACCGTTTGTCTTCACTCCAGACGACGTGACGTTCCCAACTGAACCTGAATAGCGTCGTTTTCATGTTCCCTTGTTTGTAAAAAGTGGCGTATCGCAGTTGGAGACCTACTTGCCGAGCGCGCTGAAGGAATGGCTGAAGGACTTCGCTGCCAGATGGAGAAGAGTCTGAAGAAACACATCGATCTTCAGTGGGTTGAAGCTTTCACCCTCATCTGCATCAGCACAACAGGAAAAAGAAGACAAGCGACCGAAAATACAGAGAAATAATTAGCAGCCAGGATGGAAAGCAAGCAAACTAAAGTTTACGAGTAATGAAACACGCTGTGCAAATACAACACTAGAGAGATGACCTATAAACTGAGAGAAGGCGGAGTTAGTAACAGAGAGGAGAAAAGCTTTACTACCAAACTGTTGCAGAAAAAAAAATATCTGGTCTCAAAAGACGAATAAAGCCTCCGACAAACCATCATCATCCTCCTGGTTTGGGTTGGGGACTTCTTTGAGGATGGCAAGGATTTCCTCGTTGGACGCTCGGTTCTTTATGGCGTTGGAAACCGTAATGGAAACTGGGTAACCTGGCAATGAGGCTGTGAGGGAACAGAGAAGTAAATATCATATTTTGCTCTTTCAGTCCAGTTTGTATTACTCTGATGGAGGTAAAGACATAAAACAGTGGAGGGGAGTCTTACTGCCACTCTCGTCTCCGTATTTGAAAGAAAAGATGGGCTCAGCAGGGATGAGGGCGGAGAAAGTTGGAGGGACGATGTCCACGATCCTCTGATGGTATGAAAGTCTGTAATTAAAGCAGCAAAAACTGGTTATGACACTGTAAACAACATATTTACACAACATACAGTGCATTAGAATGAATGTTTTCCTGTTAATTCATATTAATTATCTCCAACTGAGATGTGGAAATGTTTTATACCTCATCGATTTCTCCAGAACCTCTTTGACAAACTTGGGCTTTGGTTTCTCTAAATCCATTGTCAAACAGTCCGCCCTTTACAGATGAAACAAGGACAAGATTAAACGAAACTCTGAGTTACTTTGTTTTTAAAAAAGATTCCATGTCTCTACCACACATCACTCACCAGTCATCCCAGCTCCATCGAAACTGGAAGTTGCTCAAATGATGGGAAAACCAGTTGATGAATCTACAAGAGGAAATAGAGAAATTAGGTTATTTTGTTAGATTTATCAAAACAGATCTGTCTTATAAATGAGGTCTTGGGAGGCTCATGTTTGCTTTAAAAATAATCTGATGGGATTGCCGGCGGAGTTGACCAATCACAGAAGCCTAAATAGCATCTCTATGCTAAACAGCAGCACAGACATTTACAGCTCTAGTGGTCCAAAGACATTCCATGAATGATCAGGGGTTTCTGAAACATTTAAAAGTTAAGTGGGTTTAATAGCATTTTGCACCGATCTGATGGTTGAATAACCTAAATAACAGATTAAAAACAATAAATATCTTTGTTGTTGAGCTCACGTCTATTTATTCAATAACTTACTGGCAAAAACGGGTTTTGAATTGAAAACGTTTTTTGTCGATATAGTTTGATTAACTGCAATTGATTGAATTACAGACCCCATAATTAACTCAATTAAAATGTTTAATCAAGTCCCACCTCTAGCATGAAGTATTATTACCTGTCTATGCAGGTGGTGTTCATTGTGTCCAGCCTCATGTAAAGCATCTCTGTGGCCTGGGCCAGCTGTCAGGCACATGTTAAGGTGAACGACTCAACAGCAACAGTCTGGTTTCTCAATGAATGTACAAAAAATTCTCTTTAAAAAAAAAAAAAAGTTCTCATTATGCAACTCCTGAAACAAAATGTCAAATTATACAAGTTTCTATCCACTAAATGCAACAGAATGAACTCAGAATGCCACTCAAACCATTGATTACTCCTCCAGAAAAGGAGAAAACAAACAAACTTTGTGCTGTTATAAGAGACTGGAGACTCATGCTGGATGACCGTGATCCTCAATCATTGTTAATGTCTCTCCATTTTTTCTTGCCATAGAAACAGTAAAGCAGTGTTTCTCAATTCCGGTCCTCAAGCCCCCCTGCCCTGCATGTTTTAGGCGTTTCCCTTCTGCCACACACCTGGATTTAATACATTGGTGATTAACAGGCTTCTGCAGTACTTGATGGTCATGCAATCATTTGAATCAGCTGTTCTGGAGTAGAGGCACATCTAAAACAAGCAGAGCAGTGGGACCTGAGGACTGGAACTGAGAAGCACTGCAGTAAAGGATACAACTTGAGGGAGTGACCCTGGCTGCAGCTTGCAGAGCTCGATGAGGAGCGTAGTGTACATGACGTCGATTTGGGGCGGTAACGGCAGCTGGAAAAGTTCTCCAAAGATCACCTGAAACAAAGAAAAGTCAACTGGTAAATCACAAGGATTTGATTGTTCCAGTTTGTGTGGAAGAACCCTGAAAGAGAGAAATACCTCCACGATGTGGTAGTTCAGTGGGATCTTGTTTTTTCCAGGGTAACTGAGCAACTGGGCAGCACTGGAAGGAGAAAACAGCAGCACAACTTTAATGATTGCTCAGAGTGTTGCTATGTGGGCATGTCACAATAAATTTTGCTAGACGATAAATTGCAATAAACACTAATTTTGTGATTTTCAGACTGTTTCCAACTAGCATAATAATAATAATGGCACAATAATGTGTGTACAACCATTCAAAGATAAAAATAATATTTCTAAAGAGTATTCAACACTGGAAAACCTTTTAAATAAAAAACAAATGAAACAATAATTAAAATGGATTATAAAGTCTCTGTATCCAAAATTTTCTTTCACAAAATAACAGTCACTCAGCTTTCACAAGGAAAACCGGCAAAAGGGGCAGGTAGTGCAGACTGACTACTTTCTACTGGGTTCAAATGTTTGCAGCTTTTCAATGATATTAAAGGGGTGAATCTCTTTGATGATTGTCGTTCAAATGGAAATTATCGCGCTCATTTTAATTTATCATACGGTTAATTTATTGCTTATTGTGCCACTATGGCTGCTATGTAACCAGTTCCTCATGCACGCCACCCACCATGTTTTCCTCTCTTTCCAGTGAGTTTTGATGATACAGTGCAGGTTTTCTTCAATCACAAACCGCTCCACAGAATGGCTGCCCGGCATAACAGGACCCTAAAGAGAAAAAATTTTATTAAAGCCTCTGAAGCTAAACTTATCCGTCCTCCAGAAGAGATGGACGAACCTCTGGGGCGTCGGTGTAGTCGAACATGCGGAAGATGACCCGGGGGATGGGGTACTGGGCGTCAGGCATGTGTCCCGGCGGGGTGAACGGGGGCAGGTTGTGCTGCAGCGCCTCACAGAGAACGCTGTCGAAAGCGATGTACGGACGAAGGATGTGGCGCTCCTGCCAGCGGTCCTTCTTCAGCTTCTGGATCTGGGCCCACAGACAGTCCAGGTACTGACAAGAACAGGAAGAGAGGTTATTCTAATGCAAGAATGCAAGAACAGGAACGGTGAGGAAAAACAACATAATTACTATTTAACAACATTCACTGTAAGGTAATATTTTTAAACATTAATATGGAAACAACACCAAAAGTGGTCAAGTCAGCAGTCTTCCACATTAGCATGTAGCCCACAATGTAGCCATCAGATTTCCATGTACGTTTAAATACATAATGCTAAATTTTCTGAGTAACTGAATTTTGGATTCTCATTAGTTGTCACAAACATAAACTAAAATTTAATTATTTAGCGTATCTGTGTATGAAATTAATCTATTTACATAAATATCCATTTAGTTTCATTTTCTGATATTTTTTTCCAGTGGTAGATTTCAATATCTCTCTCCAAATAATCACTTGCTGTAGTCAGCATTAAGAGTTTTTACAAGCGATCATTAAAAAACTAACCTGACATCTGTCCTTTACCTGTCCTACAGGCTGCAGCTCATTGAGGGAATATATTATTCAGACTGTCTTGGTCAGGAGGACACTGTATGCAAAATATGACATTTTATGTGCCTCGTGTATGCTTCAGGCTCTTATTGTGAAGGTTAGCAAGATGTTGAAGCAAATAGTTTAAAAGTTGTTCTTTTGTGTTGTTTAAAATTTTAATCAGTAATCATTATAAATGGACTCTTTAATCTCTTGCATGTTTGCTATGACAACTGACCAGACACAAGCGCACATCACTCCGAATTGCAGCACTCTCACCTCTTCCTGTGGATGGGGTTTCTCTGCTGTCCACACCTGCAGCATGGGAACATGAGTCTTCACTCTCCTCCTAAATATATGGAGGGCACAGTATGGGGCAGCGTGAGACGACACAAAAACTAGAAAACCACATAAGGAACAGCATGAAAAAAATCTAGAGATGGAAAACACACTTGAGGTAGCCTTCAATCTGACTGAGGAGTCGGTCCATTTCAACATCCTTCTTCTCATAAAGCTCCTTCCCAACCCAGGGAAGGCAGGACAGAACGACATACACAAACCAGTCCGATCGAACCTGTGGAAGGGAATGAGACCAGTTTAAAAATCCTGGGAAGGAAAAAGGAGCACAACACAGTGGGGTCACAGCAGCAGCAACTTGTAATCTGTTCCACAATCAGAACCAAAGCATTTACACAAAAATCTTACTTGAACACTTTTATATTTGTTTATTAAGCAAAAACAAAATAAAATGTATTCACATTTGTCATGAAAAATGTGTCATTTTTTATGACAAATTTTTAAAATGCATTAATATGAAATCCACATATTTACACTTTACCTGTGGCACGTCTTCCTCTTGAGTAACACTGACAAAATTTTCAAACATTACCACCATAGATGGAGCGGCGATGACATGGCAGTTAACCAAATCAGACAGAAAGCGCACCTGAAAAAGGGAAGCAAATAAATTACAGTAAAAAAAAAAAAACTGATGTGTTTTTCAATTTTTATTTTATGATAAAAGTCAAAGTACCAAGTAAACTGCTTCATTATACAGGTTGTTTTTTAAGGTTTCCTTCAGCTGTCTGATCATCGCCTCCACAAACTCGCCACCAAAGTTGTAGTTTCTGGCATTGAGGAGACCGACTAAAGTCGTGTAGACGGTGAGCTTCTCTGGCAGCAGGCGAGCGCTGTTGACAAATGGCACCTCCGTGAAAACAACCGCCTAAAACTAACTATATTCAACAAAGACAAATAACACTCACAAACTTACACAGAACATAAAATACGCAGGATTTTGTTTTTGTAGTTGGGAAGGTCGGCCTCCAGGACGCCTGCGAGGCCCTCGAGGTTGCTCTCGAGGGAAGAAGTGCTCTAAGGACATAAAAAAACAACATGTTTTCATATTTAATAATATAGCAGAAAAACAATGAGACAGAACCTGAATCATACTTTTATATGTTCATATGATAAAGGTTAAAAATACTTTGAGCAGCCCTCTTACTTTTTCTCCTACGCGACATATCAACGACTCCAGGCGATCTTCAATTTCAATGGGCTCAGATGTTCTCCTCCTCTTATGAGCTTGACCTCCTGGTAAGTCAACGAAACCCAAAGGAAAAACTATTATTCACTAATTTCACAAGGAGTAGAGATGTGTTCACATCTCAACTGAATTTTCCTCACAAATCAAATAATAATCAAAAAGATCACATTTAGTTAAACTGGATAAACATCAGTAATTGAATTATTACTATATTCAATCCCCACGTATTTATTAGATGTACTTTTATTGTATTGTTCATATGTAAATTTAAATATTTTTTGGGTCTTTGTATGATTATACTGTGCCTATTTCCTTTACTGTCATGTGGCTTCATTGGCTGCATCAGGGCATAACGTTAGGCATACCTGAAGAATCTTACAAACTAATAATATCTCTGGAAAACTCTTGAGTCTTAAGTACCTGGAATAGTTTAGCAGACTGTCAATGACTCTACGCTGCCACACATCAAATTATAAATCAATGTAAAAAACATTAAATAATTCAGAAAATTCTGATTTTTATCTATTGGATACAGATAAAAAATTAAATCTGTAAACTGTCTTATTTTGCTGTAATGATTGTTTTAATAATAAATGTTAGAAATAGTATTTTAGTTGAGACTCTTAGTAGCTTCTATGTTTCAACGTTTTACCTATTTGTTTTCTAGATTTTATCTTATTTAAAACACTTTGTGCATGTAACCCTGCAGCATGCGTAACTTCACAAACGATGCCTAGGGTTTAAACGGAGTATTTTTTATGTATTTATATTATTATGTGCAAGAGCAGCAGACAATGAGTTATTTGATCAGCTTCCGAATATTGTTTCATTCAATAAAACTACGAGGAAATGATACATTTAACACAAACAATCATTTCATAGTATTAACAATTTAGCTACCATTAAAGTTTATGATTTTGTACTGAAAAACTTTTTGTTTTTGAACCATTTGAATCTGTGACTACACATCAAATCACACAAAAACACAGATTACTATAAATCTGATTAGAGTTACCGCCCCCATATTAATTACAGCTATTTCAGCAGTTAGCTATCAGATAGCTAACGGTCAGAGAACCAGTTAATACCGCCGCGGCTCTTAGTATGAGCTAGCAACTCATAATTCAACACCACTGTGTAGACAAACTAATATTTGTTTAAATGGGTTTTAATCGTTCGATATATCAATCAAAACCCACAGAGAGAACCACATAACATGTAACCCTGCAGCATGCGTAAAGGAGCGAAAACGCGTTATCGTTATTAGCCTAACGGCTGCATTGAACGCCCGGACTTACCGTCGTTCTCATCGCTATGTCGCCTCCTGGACATTATTTGTAATACCTATTATAAAGGCAAAAATACTCGACGGAAAACGGCGATGATAAACAAACAGAAAGTCGGTTAAACAAGCTGCTTTTCTGCTCGTTCAACTCTGAACATAGATGCTAACACAGCAGGGAAATGACAACGGTCTGATTCGAGTGAAGCACATCCGGGATTTTCTGGGTTCAAACGGAACGTCCACCGCCTTTTCCCGTCCGACCTACACAGCGGCACGTTTGTAATAAATGTGTCCTCTGTCATTTTTTGGGATGGGTGCCATAGTAATGATATAACATATTTAAACCTTGATGATTTAAAAATGTTGAATTAAGAAGGCGCTAGATGTCACATAGTCTTGTCTCGTAGCTGTTTTTAAGGGCCAAGAAACAACAATGGCGGCGGCAGTGGAAACATCTTGCTCAGAGTTCCTGAACTGGGAGGTTGAAAGTTCAGGTTGTAACGAATTAAAACAAGAGAAACAGCTGTCTGCCTCCCAAAGACGATGCTACAGCTTCTGTAGGAGGAAGGTGAGAAGATACTGTCTGCGGCTTCTTTGTGTTATTTGTTGTGCTTATTGCTACAAAACTCTGTTTCTAGTTATTCCTCCCATTTAAGAATGATCAAGGAATACCTCTAGATAACACTTGGCACATTTCTTTAAGATCTGAAGCGGAATTTATCAACACATTAAAATGTTTGATTTTGAGGAGCTTTGATTTTGAAATTCCGCATCAGATCTCGATGAGTTTTAGACATAAAACAGTGACAAATATTAGAATGTTATATCTACATATTAGCGGGCAGACATTAAAATATAGCTGTAAAAAAAAATACAGCTTTTACTTTGAAAGATCTCGCAAAATTGCGCTAAATTTACAAATAACCGTATACGCAATACACCCTTGTGTACCCAATTTTAGACGCACTGATCCCAAATTGTGTCAAGTAAAATTAGTGGATTCTCTAGTATCTAAATGTAAATATTAGACAATACTGACTAAAAATAATTTGCTATTAAAAAATACTTTTATCCCTTTGGGAACAGAACTGGGAGGTATTGAGGAATTCAATTTATAATTATCTAAAATTATAGACAAGAAATTATATTGAAAGTCATGTATGAATTGTATCAAATAAAAAAATGTTGAAGTCAATAATGTTAATAATTTGAAATATGTATGTATCTTAATATATCTTATACAGCCTTTCAACATTTGGTCCAGATGTTAATATCCAGATGTTGGAGAATTATCGACATTATGAAGGCTTATCCTCATGCATTTAATTGATGTGCTTATTCAGATCTTTTAAAATGTATAAAATGGTTTTGTTTGTTATTATTATGATTAACTTTTTAAAGAAAAAGGCAAAAAAAATAAACACATTTGAATCACTATAAAACTTTTACCCCTGACTCTAGATCCAGTTATCAGCTGCTTAAGCACACTGATCTTCAAGGATTACATTTTTAAAAACATTTCCTATGTCACACTTTTCTCTCCTTTGCAGTCATTTGCCGCCTTCGTAGCATCCGTGCAGAATGGTTGTCAGGATAAAGGAAGCACGTCCTGGTGCTGCTGTGGCCAGACCTTCAGCGAACACTCTGCCATCCACAAACACGTGGCTAAAAGTCATAATTCTGAAGTACAGCAGCTCACTGAGGCCGCGTATGAGCATCTACTAAAACAGCTGGAACAAGAGGCTGAGCCCCCAAAGGGATGCAAAGCCGAAGTAGCAGACATTTCTGCGTGGATACCAGATATCAGCCAAGTGTCTGAGGAGAACCTGAGAAAGTAAACGGATATTAGATATTCTCCTGTTTAATGCAGTTTTAACGCTATCTGTCATTTTAGATTTTATCCATGCTTATCCCTTGTTTACATTTAGCGGCCCTGGAAAAGTTCTCCTTTATTATCATTATTGTCAACTGGATGATCCCCATGTTATCTGTGCTTGGCAGAAAGCTTTATGTGAAAAGCTTCACTTAACAGGCAAGGTGAATGAACTCTATCACTGTACTGCTGAATGTTAAAATACTGAAAAAAGAGAAATACTTCATGAAATTAAACATTTTTTTAAAATGTATTGGTCATTTTCTTCAGATAAGGGTGGCAGCAGAAGGCATCAATGGGACAGTTGGAGGTACCAATGTGGCCACTGATATTTATATCAGTGCAATGCTCTCACATCCTGTCTTCAAGATGGAAAAAGAAGATTTTAAGGTCAGAAGCAGATGGAAAAACAGTTGTATTTTAGGACTTTGTTTTGCTAATTAAACTTCTAGCCTTGCAGATTAGTAGAAATATTTGTAATATTTCTCTCCTTGGCGTTTGTCTAGACCAGCGATGGAGGTGCTGAGTGTTTTACAGACTTGAAGGTTGGAGTCTTTAAGGAGATTGTCCCAATGGGACTGGATCCTGATGCTGTGTCCTACAAGCTGGCAGGTACTACTAATTTTACTTCTATAATTCTGCTGCTGCTATATATAAACTATAATTATCATAGGAAACTCTACTGTTCATTAGAGAGGCTTTTTCATTGTCAGCTTTTGCAACTCATCTTTAAGCCCTTATCAATAGTTAGTTTTACTGTTGATATACATTTTTATTATGCGATTATTTCCAGTCCTTACTTTCAAATACTTTATAAATGGAGCTGGTATGATAAATAACACATGAATTATTTCTTAAAGAAAGTAGCCAGACTTTTTTAATCCTTTATGTGATTTAATCAATATTTCTCCCAGCTTTCTGAATATGTGTCAAAGTTTATCTTTGGACATTAGCTGCATATTTTTGTTTGTTTGTTTTTTAATAATTTGTAGATACAAAAATGTTATTATTATTTTTTACTTATTATTATTATTTTATTTTTTTCTCATGTGGGCCTATTGATGTCTTTAATAAAGCTGATGATGATGACATAATTGTTTTCTGACAAGTTTTCTATAAATTTTATTAAATTATAAATTATTCAAGTCTGAAAAAGTGACTAACTCAAGGGCCTAACCATTTTGTCTGATCATAACAATCTTGCAAATACCTGTTTATATTGCATCATAAAACTCTTTACCAGTGCAATAACACAGCTGCAGGGCATTAAATTGTATTTTCATGCCAACAAAGAGAATGGCAAGAAAGCTCAAATGCTGACAAATTTGGTAACACTTCGCAGTGAGCGAGTGAGTTACAACCTCAGGGTCATAAAAAAATGTTGAAATGCTGACGAATCTTTAAATTTTTTCAATTGGAAAAAAGACGTTATTGTAGGAATGAGGATGAAAAAGTGTAAAAACAAAAACATGTATAAAAAATTTTACATGTTTTTCTAGCATGTAAAATTCTTGTAAATTCTCATCAATATAATGTTCTTTAATTGTCTTTTCTTTGCCAGTTTCACTTATATGCATTCAATCAGTTGGAACACAATAATTTGTTCTTTGCTACATTTTCTTTTATGTGTGGAAAGAACACTGGTAATTTATGTCTATTTTTATGCCCAAATAATTCAAACTTGAAGGTTAATTGTAATATCAAACAAAAAAATCTCTGAAAATAGTTAGTTACTGGATGGAAGATGAGTGAAAATTGCTAAATGTCTGTTTGGCCTCCCAGGAACTCATCTGGACCCTAAAGAGTTTCATAAGGAAGTGGAAGCTCTTTTGGCTAACGGAGAGTCTAGCGACGACACCATCCTCCTCGACTGCCGCAATTTTTACGAGAGCAAAATTGTAAGTATTGATAGTTATAATTGCAAGGCATAGTGAGCAGAAAATTAGTTGAAAACAATAAAGTATGTGCAGTTGTTCTGGTTGTTAAATCTGCAAGATGTAAGAGTAAGACTAGTGAATGATTTGAATTTTTGTTTCCCTCAGGGCCAGTTCACTCGGTGTCTGGCCCCAAACATCCGTAAGTTCAGTTATTTCCCAGACTACATCGACCAGAACCTGGAGCTGTTCCGGAACAAAAAGGTTCTGATGTACTGCACAGGAGGGATCCGCTGTGAACGTGGATCTGCCTACCTCCTCTCTAAAGTAAGCCAAATCTTAGTTTTACTTAAAACTTCCCTTTGGAGTCTTAGTTCTTGTTTTTGGTTGTTGTGTTTAATTTTGGATATTGGATATGTCTCCCAGCGTTAAATGTTTCTTTGGGAGGATTAACTTTCATTATTATGCCATCGAGCAGAAGCAGCATTCAGCTTCTATGCACCACAAATCTGGAACAAACTTCCAGAAAACTGTAAAACAGCTGAAACACTGA
>CAEGAE010073858.1:0-44715 GCA_903067095.1 Girardinus metallicus
TTTATATATATATATATATATATATCTATATATATTTTTATTTTTTTTTTTTTCTTTAAATAAGCAATGGTTCTAATAATTTAAATATATTCAATATCTGCAGAGGCAGACCCCTTACCCCGAAGCCGTCGAACATCCAGAGAATTGAGATAGTGGACCTGGGTGTTCACCTGAACAATAAACTGGACCGAACTCAAACTGATGCTCTTTACAAGAAGCACCAGGGCAGACTCTGCCTGCTGAGGCTGGGCTCTTTTGAAGCACAAGCGGCCTGAAGACCTTTGTGACCCTTTGGTTGCATCAGCCAACTTCTATGGTGTTCCTTGTTGGAGCAGCAGTTTAGCTATTAAAACAGTTTAATAAGCTCATTAGGAAAGCCAGCTCTGTCCTAAGATGCTGCCTTGACCCAGTTAAGGTGGAAGGAGGTATAAACACTCTGGCTAAAACAAAATCACTGATGGGCATCGGCTTCTCCTCTATGCATGAAGCTGTTACAGAATTAGAGAGCTCCTTCAGTGACAGACTGCTGCATCCAAAGTGCACAAAGTGTGTTATCGCATATCCTCCCTACAGCTTTTCCGACTTTACAACCATCACTGCCAACAAAAAACCCAAACACAATAAGTGTTTCCATCCCAGCTGCTATTTGTACAGCTTTTTTCTTTTCTTGTCCATGTGCAGTTGTTGTTTCTTAAACACACATGCCAAATTTTGCACATTTTCTTTTAAATTACATTACGTGTCTGCACATTTCTTTCAATTGGAGTATGTTATTTTAATAACCGTGCAGTACTCTTTTTCCCATGCTGTAGAAAAATAGTCAGTTTGCCCTTTGCTCTGTACAGTTTCTCATGCTTATTTTTCTGTTTTTGTAGTTTTTACCTCTATGTGGATCTGCAGGCCTCCGTTTATTAACATTTCACTTGCTCCTGTACATGACGCGTTCTCTCTGCAACTTGCTAAGAGACATTTATTCAAATATAAGCTCAAATCCGTGCTAATATCTTAGCCCTCCTGCATAATTTTATACCTGTTTAGTTGAGAGAAAATCCATAATAAATTCAAATTTCTACATCTAATCTTGATTTTAAGAAACGGTCAAGTTATTCTTTTTTTACATTCTGCTACAAACCTGAAAAAAGAACCATTCAAATGTGTCTTTAAAGCCCCAAAATAATTAGTTTCATGCTGATTATCAGTGCATGTGAACTTCTCAGCAGCACTGCACCACTCCTGTTCTACTTCTCTAAAACTTTTCCTGCTTGAAAAACTAAATGGTTCACACAAATATTTTGACAAACTATAAGATATACTAAAAAAAAGAGTTTTAAGTTACTTGAGGATTCAATCACCTCTAGGTTAGACACATAGAGGAAGCAGCACACACTCTCTCTCTCCCACACACACACACACACGTGCATGCACCCGCACACGTGCACGCCCGCGCACACACACACTTTTACATGTCTGTTTTTGAGCTGAGGAGAATTCCTGCAGTGACAGGCATCCCTGAGGTGTCTTCTCTCACAGAAACATTTTAGTTTCTTTGTTCCTGGAAAAAAGTGCAAAGTGACAGTGACAGCACAATCTTTTTTTTCATTGAACACACACAACAACACACGCAGACATGGAGACAAAATCACGCATACAGATCTCTTTATCAGCATGATGGATGGGAGCTCTCTCTCTCCCTCTCTCTCCGAGTGCTGCCTCCTTTTGTGCCTTCCTCCTGTGGCCAAATAGAATTCATGTCTATGTAAAGACTCTTGCATCCTATTATGCACAATAAACTGCTTGCTTGCTTTATCTGCAGCAGAACCCGGTGAGTGGCACAATCTGCCAAACACACCACTTCCAAATTAAATTTATTTAGTTAGACCTCCATTCAGAGGCACTCATGTAAACGATCGTGTTACACTCTGATCTGAATAACTACAGGCAGGAATCCAATTCATTTCACATTGGCAGCCCCACCCGCATCGCCCGGCCCCTCTTACAGGCCACTATCAGGAAATTGTCAATTGCAGATGCTGCGCCGTGCGGCATTACAATGCAAACAAGGTTAGTTTTCAAATACCTGATTTGAATAAGCTCAACAAGGAAACATATCAGCCAGTGTTGCTTGGTTGGTTTTTCTATTGCCTCCAGGAGAGGCAGGAGGGAGGCAGGGGGAGGAATGGGTGACACTTTTGCAGGCGTGGTGATAGCTGGACTGATAGCACTGGAGGAATGGCAGTTAATTTGAATATGGCACCTCAAGCCACAATGATAATCATCATCACCAAATCAAGGAAATAAATGAGAAGAGGGGCTCCAAAAATAGCATTCAGAGCCTATTGTGCATAGCAGGTATGGGCCCAGTGGGGAGGGGGCGGCCTGAAGAGTGTTCACCAGCTCATTATCCAGGCCTGGGCTGAGGGAATGGAGGGATCGAGAGAGGAATTGCATTAATGTGACCATGGACACTCTTTTCATAAAGCCTCCCTCTCTCTCTTTGCTTCTTTCTTCCTCTCTGTCGCTCGCTCTCACTATATGCCCTGTTTAATTTGTGTGCCAGCGGGAGGTAATTTAGGCAAGCTGCTGTCACCTGCAATGAGACCAGAGATCTGGGTGGGAATGGCGAGAACAGATTGAAACTAGTGATGCTTGAGACCTTTCCTTTCACTCTTCCCTCCCCCTCAGCCCCCTCACCCCATCATCTTGTCACCTGTATCCTTCTATATTTCCTCATGAGGGCTAATAGCACTCTTTCAATCTCTCTTTCCTCGTTTTTTTTTTTTTTTTCTCACAGAGGCTCCCCTTTCCGCGCCCAGCACTGTCCACTTCCTCCGTGCTCCCTCGTCTCTTCCCGAGAGTGAGGCAGAGCGGTGGTTGATGAGTCATCATGGTAGTCGTTTGATTCATTTTGCTCCGGGCTCTCATCTCCCCGGAGAAATTACCAGTCGTTTTAATCGGACCTATGTCTCTAATTCATTAAACATCCTCATCCTGACGCACGCACGCGTGCATGCACATACACTTGAAGGCCTCGAGAGCCTGATGGCTACCTTCACACAGTCACCTCTGTCTTTGGTGTCAAATGGCGTTTAACACCCCTGTCAGTCACTCATATTCAGAGGAGACCTGAAGGAGAGAACGATAGGAAAGAGCGGGCTGGATGGGGAAGGGGGGCTGGTATTTAGGCTGCAACTCATTTCTCATCACTTTCCCACACCGTCTATTAGCACCCCACTTAGTCCTCTCTTCTATTCCTTCTTATCTGTCTGCCTTCCTAAATGGGTTCAGTACTTTTCTACTCAAATTCGGTCCACCCATTTCCTCTTCCTCTCTACGTTTGAGTTTCACAGTGAATTGGGTGTCTGTTTGGTCGACACAGCAGTGGAAGATGATGGGTTTGAATGTGTAAGAATCAAAAAACTGACACCACATTTCCTGGGTTTGACATGTGCATGTCAGACACCCTTGTGATTGTTAACATTGCAATATGCTTAAACGGTGTTGTGATAAAAACCTGCCCAATAAAAGCTGTTTTTCTAACAAAGTATTGAATCAACAATTGTTATGTTGAATCTCTTCCTACGTCCATTCAATATAACAAGCTTGAATGGTTAGTTTTCAACCAAAAATGGGATTAAAGTGACAGAAATCTTACCTTAAAGTTACCAAAGCAAAGAAAAACACATATAATCTTCATACGTATCACTTGGGTTAATATTTATGTGTGTAAAACAAATGTTATTTTTATGGCTATTTTAGGCTGGTCTTTGTCTTTATTTTTCTGTCCAATTGATTATAATTTATCTGAACAAAGATACTGAAAAGCAGGCCTTAGTCAATTTTAGCTAACAGCATGACCTCTTAACCACATTTAGATGTGAACATTTGTATTATTGACAATTCACTTTTCAATTCAAACATTCAGTGGAGAGTGAAGGCCTTTGTCCATTGCATGGCATTACAATCCAAGTTTTGAATCCATTTTTAATTGCAATTTCATTAGTGTTACAGTACACTATGAAGCAAATTTGTCTGTATATTGTAGAATTTTATTTTATTTTTTTGTTGAGTGAAAAATATCTCCAACCCTTTAAAGTTGACATATGTGGCAATTGAACTACAAACCCTTACAATAGCTAGTGTACAAGAAACCTTTACAGTACAAAAACAAAAAAGAACTCACAATTTATTTTTCATGTAATGCGTGACTTTTTCACTCCATTTTTATGTCATTTTAATTTATTTCATTTTATTTTATCACTGAGCAGACCCCGGCACAGCCTGACACCTTGTCTTCCTAAACTCTGCAGTCTACATTCAAAGTCTCTTTTCAGACGCTTGTGGGCTCTCAGTCTTTGTCTACATGTTTTCAATGGCCTGACTCTGTACAGCCCGCAAATTTTCAAGGTTGTTTTAGTGAGCCTTTTGCCCTCTTAATAGTGATGGTTTTTTTGTTTGGGTTCTAAATAACTATTGAAATTACTATTTTCTTTCAAGTATGTACATATTTTTTCTTTGCAACATATAGTTGGCTTGAATTATTCATTGTCATTTTTGTCCCTGATCTTATTGAAAAACGGATGAAGATTAAAAAAAAAGATGAAAAAATAGAGCGCTGCATCTACACATAATTTTATTTGGGCTGAAAGCTTTCATCATTTATTTGTCATTCATTTTCATGGCCAGGTCATTAGGTCCTATGCATTGACTTTAATTCCCAAAGGTACCATGGGGCTTCGATGGATGAATTTAGTTTTATTTATTTTATTAAACTTCATCAAAGATGTTAAATAAAATGCATTTCAATACATTTTGAGTAGCTCAGTGAAGTACACCCCATAGCTGTCCTTCATACTTTTATATCAAACATCTGTGGTTAACAACTGATGGAGAAAGGCAAATGTCTCCGTGTCAGGAGTCAGAGCAGTGAACTCTGAGAAACAGTTGTATGATTTGCCTTAATTATTAAACAAAACAAAATAATAAATATCAGGAAATAGCAGGGTGAAAAAGACTGAAAGTTTTTTGTAGTGAGGTTGGCATTTTATTCTCTAACTCCATGAAGCTTCAAAGCAACAGAAAACCTAGGGAAGTTGTATCCCCAAGCAGTGTGTTTAAAAAGTATTCTAGATCTAGTGCACTTCAAAATATTTTATTGGGATTTTATGTGATAGACCAATACAAAGTTCTGCAGAATTGTGAGTTTGAAGCAAACTTATTTTTACAAAAATAAGTGTATATGTTAAGTTCACCTTCATCAAATCGATATTTAAGAAATAAATTGAAATTCACAGCAAAAATGTTATGTGAAAACATTGAGTCTTTATGGAAAGACATTTTATACTTATAATACTTGGAATATTATCCATCCAAGCTTTCCACATTGTCATTTTACAATGACAATAAATATATTTTATTCAGATTAATGTAATAAAAAATTATATTGCTCAACACAAAGTATTTGCACATATAGATTCTTAATTTAACCTTTCTTCTTAGAAAATCAGTTCAAACTAAATCGGACAGAATGAAAAGCGCCCAAAAACATTTCCAAACATTCACCAGAAATTCTGAATGACATTTAGATCCAAGCTTTTCTAACACATCCAGTGTCTTGTATATTTTAGATGTTTCTGGACACACTTATTTGAAATGACTGCATCATTAGAAGGCTCCTGTAGAGTTTGGGTTGAGGAAATATTCATTTATTTGAATTAGGTGCTAGATCAGGGACATAAAGGATTTTCAGAACAACAACCTTTAAAGACTGAAGTCGTTAACCTCTGATCTAAACCTTTTCATTCTGACTGAGGATCAAGCTCAACTTTGCAGCCTGAAATACTTGTCTTCCAGGACTCACCTAGATCTTCCCATGGACAATGTCCAGCTTTCCTAGGCCTTTCTTTCTATTGAAAGAAGCTGAAAAAAATGCATGCCACATTGTTTCAAATTTTGGCAAACTGTTAATAATTTCCCTCCACTTCAGAATTATATTATGTTGGTCTACAACTCAACATCCCAATAGAATACATTGAAACTTGTTATAACATGACAAAGTGTGAACGGGACCTTAATAATTGTGCGAGGCAGTTTGGGGATGGTGGGTGAGAGAACAGAGGGGCGGGTTAGAGCAAAGGGAGGTCATTGCGTTGGAGCCGCCTGAGACATCAGGAGAGACTTCTTTTGGCGTTAATTGGCTCTTTACATGGAGGAGAGGTTGTGGTAGTGTCAATCGTCCAGCCTTGAACCCTTCTCCCCTCTCCCTTTCCTCATTCGTCCTCTTTCCTCTTCAACAGAAAGCTGTGATGGGTCACTGATCAGTATTAATGACCAGTCTGATCCCCTTCTTCACTCTCACTGTCAAAGGGAATCAAAGAAACAGTGTGGCTAATTGCAGAACTGATCATTTAAATTACAGATGGAATCCAATTTAAAACAAAAAAAAGAGGAATAAACATGTCTTAAGTTTCCACAAATCTATCTCACCCCCTCGCTCCAACTTTCTCTTTCAAAGATCCCTAAAAGAGAGCTAAGGTGTACAGTTGACAGCAGGCTCTAGTGATTAAGTCCTTTCATTGGTTAATTAGCCCCTACAGCAGCTGCACGCGGGGAAGGCAAATAAGGAGTGACTCACCAACCATCAAAGACAGAGCCTGTCAGGAGGCTCAAACGCTCTCTGCACCTGTGGGACAGTCACATACTCAGCTGTACCTGTGGGACAGCCTTTCCCTCTCTGTCTCACGCAAACACAGGCACAAGCTCACTCGTCAAGTTCAGTACCTGTGGGAGATTCCCCCCGTGGCTCTTATTCCTGAGCTGAAGTGCCGTATGTTCACACGGGGACGCATTTCAAAAGAATGCATACACACCCTGGGACACTGAGATTAAGGCATATTTGGGTGCACACACGCGCACACACACGCACGTACACAGTCAGAGTGGCTTTCACCTAATCAGTACTGAAAAGAGGCCATGGGGAAGAGACAAAGCTTTCTGTTATCTGACATTGTCTCCTCAAGAGAATATAGTTTCTTAAAAGAAATATTGCACAGGTGTGGGTGAGACATCTTAAACCACAAATATATCTATATCAAATGAATTAGGATGCAGATGTTGACTTGACTAATGTGTTGCATCTCTCAACCCTTTGTATAATAAAAATGGTCAACACTAAGCTTAAAGATAAAATAAAGATGGTTTGCCACTAACAAAATAGAGGTGTATATCTATTCAGATGCAGTGTTGTTGAGAAATTTAAAGAAGTTGTGTTATGTATTTTCCAGGCATAGTGCAACTATATTACCTTTAGTTGTTATAAAATGCTGTATATGTCAAATATGGCTTAAAAAAATTTTAGTTTGTAATTAAATGCCATTGAAAATCTGCATGTCTCTTGAAAAACTGCTCTTTCTGGAACTTTGCCTTCAGGGTGTCATGACAACATCTCTCCAATGTTAATGTTTTTACCAGTGTTTCACTGAGAAATAGCTCTTATAATAAGCTGACCAAATGCGCAGTTCCACCAGATGTTTACTAATTGCTGCTGGCTGGTCAGAAGGAACTGAATGGGGGTGTGAGAGGTCATGTGAGAGGGCTGCTCTTTGAGGCAGAAGCTCGAAAGCTTGAAAACTGCAGCTCCAAGGAGGTGCTGCACCTCAAAGGTGGTGCTTGGTCCACCCAGGCATTTTGTACAGCTGAATGGTTGCCCCAGGACATTAAAGCACAGGACGTAAAGAGTGATGTCTGAGACTTTAAACTACATCTAATCCTACTCATTTCCAGGAGCTATCAACAGCTTAAAGGGTTACATGTTCGTTTCAGCCTGTTCATAAAATGGGACGGGAGAGAGTTGAAGCATTGAGGGGGGCATTGGGAGTTGGAGGGTGTGTGCTGCTGGCAGGAGTTGGATCAATTAAAAAAAATTGCTAATTGGTCAATAACTGAAATACAGTGTTAAAAGTCAGACTGAGTTTGGATGCTTTGAGATTTCCCATCTCAAGGTTTCGTTAGAGTAAGTGTCTGGGCCATCACATTATTGTGACAGAGTGCCAAGTGAGTGGAGTGCAGACACTGTTTAAACAGCTCTTCAGATGCTACTCATATCTAACACAGAACATGAAATAACAACTGGCCTTCATTTTGCTAATGTTATTCATACGCAGATGTTATATGAAGCACTCGACAACTCTCAATTAAGTGCAGATGGCTCAGCTTTAAACAGTCATTGAAAATTAGGTCTCCTGAGGAATCTATGGACGTCGGCAGGGTTAGCACAAGGAAAAGCAACAGCATTAGCATAATGTAGAAAATACAAATTGTTAAGAATGCTTGAGATTTTTTCAGACATAAATGGATCTAATTATACCATTTACATCATGTTTCTAGTAAAATGCCACAACATTTATTTACTACACAGGTCCTGTATCTGTAATCAATTTCTTTTCCACTTAAAGTGGGTTTAGTTTTCTTGCTCTAGTAGCGATTTTGTTTTTTCTTTGGATTGCTCAGGTTTTACTTTCTTTTTTTTTGAAGACCTTCTATTTGCAGCATTGAGTAATATTTCAGAAAGAAAGAGTTCATTGAAAGCAGTGATCTAGAGATCTTCCGACCTAAGTTGCAGATCTCTGCAAGTCCTCCAGAGTGACCGTGGGTCTTTTGGCTGCTTCTTCAATTTATGTTTACTCAGCCGGTTAAAACTGGTGAATGAGCATGTCTTAGTAGGTTTGGAAAAGTGGAAGAAGTGTGAGCAACTCTGAGTGTGAGTTGCTCAGATTATGAAATATTAATTTTTCATATCCCTGGTTTATGCTTTTTGACAACTATATGCCTGATTTGTCTGCAGCGTTCCTTTGTCTTCAAGATTCTGTTTGCTTGCTTAGTAATGTTCACCAAGAAACCAAGGAGGCCTTCGCAGAACACATGTCTTCATAGCAAAAAGAAAGTATCACAGGTGAATTTTATTAGTTCCAAATTTGGTGACGTCTGAAGGCAACTGGTTCCCCTGGAATATAATTAGAGTTTCCTTCCACTTCAATTATTTTCTATGTGTTGGTTTATCATATGAAACAACAACAGAGTGCATTACAGTCTGTGATTTTGTTGTGACAAAACCTGAACACTGTCAAGCAGTTTGAATAATTTTATGTGTCTGATGTAATAAACACTGCGTGACTGTGATATGTGAAACCTGTGTAGCAATAATTAAAAGAACATTCTGCATTTTCTGAAAAAAAAATTGATGGCTACAATTAAGAGAGGTTGAAGCTCACCATTAGATCACATCCTCATCTTTTATCAGACTCATTACATGATTTTGAAAACGTTGACAGGCGCCTAACATTTCTCAGTGGTGCATTTTGTTGTAGAAATAAATTGGGGCAGTTAACCCACTTTGTGCAAGCCTGCACAAGATGCCGGTCAATTCCCCTGATGACATTTGTGACAAAATAATAGTTTCAAATTCTGATTTTATTAAAAGCTATTGATGGGCATCACAAAAGAAGGAAAACGTGACGCTTTGCAGCCTCTGTGCTTGTGGCTGCCCTGCAGCACTAAAGAACAGTAATGGTTCTAATTCCAATAAAGAGAAAATCCAAGGTCACACTGTGAACTTCCTCCCCATCAGAAGACCACAAAGACTGGCTGCGAGAGTGCATAATATCCTCACAGCTATTTTTACCCTCAAATTAAAATCTATGACATGTTGAAATGACTGCAGTGTGCAAGAGGGGTATTCAAAGCAGACACTAATGACGCTTATTAATGGCGTGAATGAAGTCTTGACAGGTCGTGTGTCATTCTGCAGGCAATGCTCCACTGGCATAATGGCTAATGTAAGTGGGGATAATTATATATATTATACCCTGTCTTATGGTATTTTGGCAGGAGTATGAGGAGCCAGGCAGTTAGAAAGGAGAGTGAAAGCGCTTGCTCTTTTCGAGACAGAGATGTGCACGTGCGTATTTGTGTGCCTGCGCACACACGGATGTGTTCACCCCCAACCTCGGCATCGGTCAGGCTACAAAAGCAATAATAGCTAGACAACAGCACCAAACAGTGGCTGAACACACAGCTGCACAAATAAAGAGACAAGCCGCCAACATGGCAGCAAAAGTACGTCTTTAGACATTTTATTCTCCTTGAGCGACTAAAACTGTCTGACCGAGAAAGGAAAACAATCAAGCTGACTTTGACTGAATCAGTGAAGTGCATGTTGGGGACATGACGGAGTGCTTTCATGTACATGATGTATTGTTTTTGATTTACCTTGTTTTTGTAACAAAAACTTGTAGATACAATTGAGTTGGTTTTGAGGCAGCAACATTCAAGGAAAAGCTGAAAAATATGTGAACATTGGAATGTTTTTTCTGTGTCTTGTTGCCATTTCCAGTTTCAAGCCTTTGCACAGAGTATTATATTTAGAGCTGCAGAGATTTAGTACTGCAGACTTTTATTGTCTATATTGTTGTTAAGATTGTGATGTTCCATTAATGACAGAAAAATATTTAGCATCAACAGCCATGTAATTCTTACATTATTAGAATTAATATTTGCCATTAGAGCGGAAAAGAGGAGAACATAATTATTATTGATGTATTCATTTTTTGATTTTATTCATTATTTACTTTATTTCAGACAATTTTTAAATTAGAATTTCTCTTCTTTACAAAGTAAGGGGAAATCCTACAAAGGAAAATTATTACCAGATTTTGGTCTGAAGAGCAATTGTGCTGCTTGAATTTTTAAAAAATTGCAATATCTTATCTATATCAGTTTAGTATGTTTTTTAAGAATAAATTTTCTTCAATACTGTGAGTATTCTATTTCTTGTGAACCACATCCTTTGTTTATTCACTTCAAGTAAAGAAAACAGATGTAAAAATAAATAAATTCATCAAATCTTCACTAGAGTAAAAGGGGCTTGTGTCATCAGCATAAAAAGAAGATGTTTTAAATATTTTAAGGTCTTGGAGTTTATGTCCTAACACTCATCCTTGGGGGATGCTACAAACAAGGTAAAATAATGCATAACGTCATTACCCCTCCAGTAATCCATGACCTGTTGTAAAATTCAACCACACACCATGTGTTGTCTAAGGAATCTGTGATCTGTTCTGTTAAATGTAATAACTGAAGTGATGCTGACCTATCTGGAAAGAGAAAAGGAGAATGATTTTTTTTCAAGATTTGTTTTATTCATGTGTTAAACTGGTTATGAACAAAATGTTATTTAAAAAATATTAATAGTGCACCTGCTAATTCATAGTCATTTAAAGTTGACATCGCAATACAGTGGATAGCTAGGTTGACTTTCTATAAAGGTGTGTTTAAAAGAACCTTTTGAAAATTGCTAACACAGATTCATTAAGTCTTTTCAAAGGAAAAAGTGTGGTTGCCTTTAGTTATACTGTGATTAAAAATATTAAACATAATAAAAGTCACTTTTGAATTATTCTTTCATCTGTAGGAATATTTGACATATTTCACAGTATCTGAAAGGCGTCGTGAAATCCTGTAACTTAACTAAAAAAAAATCTACCTCAAATGATTTATTTTTTGTTTTTTTTTCATGAACAGTGTTTTGATTTTTATCATTTCAGTTCACCTTCTTTTCTTTCCACATTTTGAATGTGCAATATCAGCTGTGTGTTCGGGGCAGGGATGAGGGGATGGGATTCAGGCAACAGGTTTGAGGGTTCTGGCTGTATGGATCTAACTGGATTTCTCCTTTCTGTGATGTTGGTGGGAGAGAGTCGGCTAATTGGAGGCCCAGTGGTTAAAAAAATGTAAGAAAAAAGAAAAAAAAAGAAAGAAAAAAAAGGGGCTCATTAATGCTCCTGCCTCTTGTTCCCCCTGCTCAAACACCTTGCCTCATTTATCTTTGTATTTACCCACTTACCCCCTTCCAGCACTAAAACAGAGGACCTCAGAATAAACCCAGGGTTCAAGCTAGAACAAGAAGAGAAAGGGAAGGAGGAAAAAAAAAGGAAGAAGAGACACGGAGAGACGAAGGGAGAGAGTAACTTATGCTCAGTGGGAATTAACAAAGCACTTAGTAATTAAATCTAAATTGACATTCTGGTAATTAGCCTCTTGATTAGGAGCAATAACACAATTAGCCAACCAGTCTTTGCTAATTGTTAATTAGTATAAGCAAAGTTATTGTATGTGTGGCAGAGGGAGGCATGTAAAAGAACAAATGTTAATCTGTCTTTCTTTCAACAGCCGCGTCCCCACTCTTTCTTCTTGCTGGCTCTCTATTGAGCTACCAGGCAGGTTCATTGCCTTTCTCTGCACTCAAGCCGCATTCAGAGGCAGCAGCCGGTAATTAGCTGAAAGTGTTATCGAGAACATCATCGGAGGACAGGCTGAGCCGGGGCTATGCTGGCACACCTCCGTGTCCGTCTACCTTTGGCGGAACATTCCTCGGCTCCCAAACATGTCAAATGTGAACTATTTGTTCCCAACGAAGGTGTGACATGGATTAAATGTAATCATTACAGCCAGAGAAGAATGTCAGGGAGATGCAGTTCATCTAAAAAAGTTTTGGTTGACGAGGAACAGGGATGGAACAGCTTATTAAAGATGTAGAGAGAAGAGAGGAAGTGGCATAAAAGATGAATGGGGAATAAAGATGTGCCAGAATGTGGGATTTATATTGAGCGCAGGTGAAACATGCACTCCTTTAAATTAGCATGGACTTATCAGAACTATATGCTTCACTCACAGTCCAAACTAAGGAGAGGTTACAAGTGTAATTTCTTAAAAAACTGAATATACCAAGAGTCTCTCCACTCATCAGCTACATTTCAAAAGTAAATATGAAGACCTGGGTACTTTTAAACATCTACAAAAAAGTTCAAATCCAACTTTTCTATGAAAGCTTCAGAGGTTTGTTGGACAACATTAGTGAACAAACGGTGTCATGAAATGCAAGAAAGACAAGGAATAGAGAACATCAATGAGACAAATAAGCAAGAGGCCCACAGTAGTTCTGGAGGAGCTACAACAAACCACACCTCAAGTGGGTGAATCTGTTGCTAAGGGAGTGATTCCTTCCTCTACTGTTTATCCAGAAATACGAAGAATATAAGCCCTGTTTAAGGTTTTCCATGAGCCATATAGAAGACCCAGCGAACATTTGGAAGATGGTGGTCTGGTCTGATGAGTCCCAAAACGAACATACTAATTATAGTGGTGGCTGTGGGGATGCAACTTTGCAGCAGAACTGGAGAACCTGGTCAATGTTGATGGAAAGGGGAATGGAGATAAATGAGAGGCAATCCTGCATCTAAACCTGATAGAGGCATGGCTATCTATTAAAACGGCCCAGTCAAAGTCCAGACGTAAATCAAATGGACAATGAGAAAACTTAAAAACTGGTGTGGACATTAGGCTGAAGACAAATACATAGCACATTTTTTTAGATTATGTTTTTGTCCTTTTCACTGCACAGCTATATGAACTCTGTCAAAGAAAATTCCAACAAATATGTCGGCGATTGTGGCTGTAATGTTAGAAAATGTGAAAAAGTTCAAGAGACATGAACACTGTTGCAAGGTGTTCAACACAAGTTCACCAAAAAAAGCCCCTGTTGTTTATTGAAAGCTCTCGCTCTTTTTTTTTCCATGTCAGGAGCATGTATATAGAACCGTGGGCCTAGCTCCAGATTAAGCTGCTCTCCCAACACAAATATTTGGCAGCAGGATGAGCTGCCTGAGAACGCACCGAAACATGAAATTAGTCAGGAAAGGTGAACCATCCCGCCGAGAGGAGAGGAGAGGTGCACTTGATGTAAAAGGTGAAGAGGCATGTGCTCCAAACCATCTGGGTTTTCTGCAAATACAGGAAGAATCTTTCAAAGTAAGCTTTGCGAGCAGGAAATTTACACTTTTTATATTTTCCATAATGAAATATTCAAAGACAAAAAAAATAAATAAATCCCAAAGAGAAAGTGTGTTAGTGGGTTTTGAATGTGCATAAGACGAAAAGGTGTCACTGGCTCTGTCTTTGCTACGCTTCCTGCAGTGTCCCACCCACTGTGGCTCTAATTGGATCCTTATTACTGATCCAGCCTCTATCCCAGGAATGATGGATTCATACCACACAGAATTCCATTAATCATTCTTTATTCACAGTCCACTCTGAGAAGAGGGCAAATTCATTTCTTGGCGTGCCGCGCGGCCACTCTGATGAATATTCATGAAAGGAAATTTGGGGTCAGGCCTAATAAGGGAGGTAATTTGTAATTTGCGCTGTTCTCGCTCGGGTCTTGTTCGGCAGGTTAACCTATAGAACATGTAGAACAAACAGCAGCACTATAGGCACACCACAACTCACACTTTAACATGCTGTATTCTTCACTGATTTAAAAAAAATTATATATCCTTTTAAAAATGTGTCACTATTGTAAGAAATTGTACATAATGGCTGAAAAACAATTACTGTTATGGCTCAAAAAAACAAAACAAAACTGACTTGCTTCGAATCTCCTCAAACATCAAAAAGGAGCAAAAACTGCAAATATTTCCCAAAACTACTTCAACACTAAGGCCTTTCCAATTAAAAATGTACCAAAAAAATTGTCTAATTACTGAAATTTAGCCATTTTCAACTTGTTTGGTCCAGTGATTGACCAACTGATTGGTGACTGAAAAAGCAAAATCCAACCAGTGAGTGAACACCAATATTCAATGTAGACATGATTATTGAGTATGTTCAATGTCAGTGAGTAATGGATTCAGACAATGTAAAGAGATGCAGAAAGCTATTAGATAAAGGCTTTTTCTGACATGCTGTGATGACTGCTGTAGATTCAGGATGAGAGAGAGCAAGACTTCACCATGGAGCATGCCGCATTTGGACTTTTAAGGAGCATTTTAGCAATTAAGGTGAAGGTGTACATTTTCTAGGGAATCTAGATAAAGCTGCTATTTTAGTACTACTAGCGCTGCTAATTAGACTATTTTCTAATAAAAAAAGCCAAATACAAGAGTATTTTTATGTCACTGCATTAAAATATTCCTGAAGGTAGTAAGTTTCACCTCACCTGCTCTCACAAACATTGAAATGTTGACTCTGCACTTATAAACAATTAACGACTGCTTGACAAAAAAAAAAACTTTAAAAGGTGTGCTTTTTTGTCCTACATTGTAGGAGAAATTAAAAATAACGTCAAATCAAAGATTTGCAAAAGATGGACATTGGTGCATTTCTAAGTCTAACTAAACTCATTGCTTTTGGTGACATTTTAAAAATGTTTCTCAATGAAAATTACCAGAATGCATGGGGCCCTACAGCTGCAGTTAAACAAAGAATGAAAAGATAGTCCCATTATTTTTTTTCAAAATGATGCATCCTTTCTTCCTGACCAAATAAGTGCCGTACATGGTTGAACACTTTGTGAGAGTATCCTTTTTAAATCAAACAGCTGCTTTTAGAGGAAAAAAGAATAAGCTCTTGCTTTCACATCACAGCACTTCCAACCCCAAAAGCATTTTATTACTCCTTCTGAAATTATGCCCACCTGGCATCACTTAAAGTCACTTAATTAATAATTTATCAATACATTTGAAGTGATTAAAATTCATGACCAGAAAGTGTTTTTAAAATAGTGCCCTTGCACCCCGAGGGTGTCCAATCAGTGAGTAGCGTTCGTTAGATCAGGGAGGAATAATTAATTGTACCTGAATGTTTAGTGGGGTCAGGCAGTGGGGGCAGGATGCCTGCGGATGTGTGCGTGTGTGTGCGGGTGTGTGTGTGGTTGCAAGTGCATAAATTTGTGCATGTATGTTTTGCACAGCAGCACATGTGCAAGCTGAGAAAGGGATACTGTTTGTCACAAGCATTTGCTGGCTTTAGATCACAGTGCAATTAAGAAGTGGTGGATGCTGCCGCTCACTTTATTCCACATCTTTCTGCTTATTCTACAAAACACACACCGATTTACTCCACTGGCACCGTCCCACGATGTTCTCCTGCACTCTGTCATCACCTTCATGTTGTCACTGCCTTTCCGTTCTGTCTATTATTTGCTCATAGAAGAGCCGCTGAGTAACCATGATTGAGACTTGATGTCGAAGATGTGCCACTCACCCTGAAGAAGTGAATACAAGCCCGACATGATTAACAGCTGGTGACCTCGTCATTATGGTGGTATGGTAGTCATTGCTTATTCTTTGTTTCAGGTTGTTGATTTTTTTCCCACCAAGGATGTACAGTTAACTATTTTACATGCAAAAAAATATGAATGCGTTACTAAACATAAAAAGCCCCTATTTGTGGTGAAGATGTGTAATTCTTAAAATAAATTACTATTTTATTGCAGTGGCAGAAACTCACACTGAGGTTTTATTTGAAAAATCTAATTTAGTCCATGAGAAATCTCCTTCACTACTAGAATTTTTTTTTTTTTTTTTTTATTTAATTTAAGTTTTCATATTTCTGCAGTTTCTCTAAAATAAATTGACATCTTCAAATTGGTCAGTGTGTAAAAGACTACTTAAATAGCAATGACTTTCTGATTCCCTGGAGCATAACGCGGTTCAAAGGCCAATTTCTTTTAGCCACTCTTCAAAGAGGGAAAGACAAGAAAGCTCATCCAAACGTTCCCACATCTGCAGTCAGAGCAACAATTAAAACACTTCAAGCAACTGCAGCTGTGGCAAAGAGTGTTGAGTTGGCTCTCTATTACAGAACTATCAAAATTTTGTGAGGGTTAAATTAAAATTATGCAATGTAAAACAAATAACATTTTTACACATCCTCTTATGACATTCTTATGAAGGATGCCATTCAGATATTAAATGAATAGACCTTATTTACATGTTGGTTATCCTTTCATTTCACAAAGGTACAATATGTTGTACTAATGTTATCAATACATTTATAAGACTGATGAAAGGAAAGTCCAGCCTATAAAAATGGTATTTATGGCTATATTTTTATGTCAGGTCATTCTTGTTACTGAACACAGAGCTTTGAAAACTGGATTTGCTTGAGCCCACATGTCCAGCATTAAACAAGGTCAATGGTTAAGCTTAGTCATGATTGAAAAAAAATCTTCTGAACCACATTTGGACTTCAAAATATATCATCATGTTGACATTTTTCACATTCCATGCTTTTCAGCATCTATATAATGTATAGATAAAAGGTGAAGCTGTCTTTTCAACAAAATGTGGAGCACAAAAATGAACATCAAAGGCAAAAAATTATATATATATTATATATATATATATCATAATTGCATTGCTGATAATTACTAGCTTCTGTGTGTATAAGTTTTGTTTCACCTTGTTGACCTGTGATGCATAAATGCTGCCTATAGGTAGAGCACATCAATAATTAAACACTTGAAAGGGGGAATCATTCTGCATAATGAGCACTTCCTCTCCTGATAGACAAATATATTTAACTGTTAATGTGCCCATGCTTTTAGGAAGTTTGTTTGTGTTTAGGAAATGTGTTTGTTTTTTTTTTTTGTTTTTTTTGGTATATTTTAGGTTTCCCATTGTTGCGTCTGTCTGTTTTGGACCCAACTGCAACATCGCAGGTGGGTCCAAAACCACACACCAAGAAAAACAATGTTGGAAGTAATATTTAATTTTGTTTTTAAAGTATTTATATTTAAATCAAGTCTAATGTAAAACATGTAACCAGAGTAAATGCAGCATTTTTGGTTAAAAAAAAAAAAAAAAAAAAAAAAAAAAAAAAAAAAAAAAAATTTCAAAAAAAAAAAAAAAATAAATTTTTTTTTTGTTTGCGTTACCTATAATTCATCATGTGTGCACTTTCCTGCAAAGAATTGTGGGATTATTATGTCCAAATTGCTTGAATTTGATTATTATATCAACTTGGTTCAAGTTCTGAAGGGTCATAAGAGTTGTTGAAAAGTTTCTGTGCTGGATCCACAATTTAAGTCTATAACTGGCTTTAGATTATTTACCAACAGTGCTAATTCTAAAGTCAAACATGCTGAGGCACTTGTTGCCAGTAAACAGCACATCTTTGCTGTGGTCGTCAGGGAAAAAGTTTGCATGCGTCCACTGTAGAGATTTACTTAGATTGCAACCGGTATTCACTATTTTAGCAGTTGTGATAATGCTAATGTCAAACTTTCATAATAACTGCGAATAGTATTAACGGTAAAGTAAACCATAAAACATGAGAAAAAGAAAAAAACACAGAAGTTAGAAAACAGTTGCAACAGTTAAAAATCATACAAAATAATTAATCACATCTTCACTAAATATCTGGGGTCATAAAACTATACTCCAGGCTTAATGTGATTTGAGTACAGAACTATAGTGTTTTGCAATGTGAGTGTGTGTGAAAGAGAGAAGTGTTAAAAATTAACATCTATTACTATCATATAATATTGGTGAAATATTGTTTTGCCAAAATGGTCACATCTCTAATAGTGATGTTTTTACACCCACTTTCACTTCAAGCTGGGAATTACGACACTGTGACAGCATCACTTTTTGCAATTTTACAATTCAACGTGCACACATAGGCGTACCTTCGAATATTATTTAAATAATGATGGTGGGACACCATGGCCAAAAATGCTAGGGCCATTTTTTCATCCCAGTCTTTCTCTGGGTACAGGTTAGGGATGACCAGAGTAATAAACATCAGAGAGAGAAAGAGAGAGAGAGAGACGGCAGAAGAACGGTAGAAAAGTTCCTCCACACAGAAAGACAGGTGCAAGTGAAGGTCTACGCGAGTAACGTGCCGTGTCTTGGCACGGAGAGAAGCAGGTTGGTCTGTGTTTCTTTGTCCTTCTCATGTTTAAAACATCTCTCACTGTTTCACCCCAAAGGTTCAGAAGCCCAGGGCCCCAGAGACCAGCACAGTCTTTTAAAGATATGTGCTCACTTAATCACTGAAGAAAAAGGCCCCTAGAGCTAGCCTAATATTATAATTAATTAATTCAACCAAAAAGGGGGTATTAAATTTCCTCCCTCTCAGGGTATCAGCTGAATACATTGACCTTTTGTGGAAATCGCCCTCTAATTCGAATCAGCTTCTAGAGCCATTTGCAGACTAAACTTGTTTCTTTTTCTCCTCTGCCGCCTTTTAGATCCCTCTGTCTTTGTGAATTTGTGCAAAAGGTGTCTTTTTTTTTTTTTTTTAAAGAGTGTAACTTTGTCCATGTTGTGCCTCCATTTTGTGTCTTCCCACCACTGAGTTTTCTGTGTGAGAGTGTTTAAAAGTGCCCGTGTGAGAGTGTGAGTGATCCCTGGTTATATCTCCCTGCTGTAACACAGAGAAGAACAGAAACTTTTCTTATTACTGCAGTGGTAGAATAGCAGGCAGCTAAGTCTCTGTCTATCTCTGTGTCTCTCTCAGTAGTGTAGCTGACTCCCCAGTGTACCCGGGGTCTTCAGTAACTCTGACTGAAGTTCAGAGGGGTTAGGTAGTATACTCAGGAGGAAGGGGGGAGACAAGAGGAGCTGGAGGCGGAGGGGGAGGGTTAAGTAGGATTGGAACAGTGGGAGTTTTAAAACAGAACTTTAAATCTCCACCTACGAGAAAGAGAGAGAGAGGACAATGGCGTCATGTGGCGTGCCGTTATCTTCAGGTCTCTGAAAGTCAGGAGACGGGAGGATGAGAATGAAAAGGAGCTTGAAGAGGGGCGTACATGTGATAAAAAGCTGTAGGCTGCATAATCTGGGCTGCGTTTAGGAAGAAAATGTAGAAATAAGTCAAATCTTTGCAACCTCCAGATAGGAAAGTTCAGCTTGCATCAACACCAAATAAAACGAGGGGAGGATTAGCAAGATGGATGGATGAATGGATGAGTGCATGGCTGGATGGGTTGAAAAACAGAGAAACAAACACAGCAGAAGAACAAATAACCCCCCCCAGCTTAGAGCCGAATGAATCCTGTGCGACGGACCATTAGCTAGTTAACAATCTTTACGGCGCTTTGGACATCAAGGACGAGATGTGAGATCATGCACAAGATAAAAATCTGAAACAACCTGTGATCAAGACATAAAGCATAAAGCTTTCATAGTGCACCCCTCTCGCTGCCCCGCCACCATCAGCTGCCGAGGAAAACGATGGAGTGGTTAACCTTCAAAACGTGTCAAATTTCTGCGTCAGACGCATTATTTATCTTAATAATGATAAGCCTAATTTACCAGCTCTTCAATCAAGGCACAAACTCCGAGAGGTGTTAAATGAAAACATGTTTGTTCAGTCTTTGATCATTCAGAGAGCAGAACAAAAAGCCGGCCTATTACGTTCCCGGGCAGCCGTCTGCTGGAATTTAAGGAATGACACCATGTCTTAATTTCACAAAGGTTGCAACAGATGTTCTCTCTGTCAGACGATGACATTCACTGCATTACCAAACAACATGTTCATTTCTCAAAGCTGGGAAGTGTCAGCTACTAGGCCCTGTTTGTCTCCTCTCCAAGATGTGCGTTGAGCTGTGTGTGGATCACTAGCTCCCCCTACTGGTGATGTGAAAAAAAAGAAAAAGAAATAGAGGCTTTTCAGCATCCAGGGAAGAATAAAAGACCAACGTACCTAGGCTTCATTTTGGTAAGAAATTAGATTTCTTTAATAAAGAAGTGATGCTTTAATGAATTCTCTGTGTGGCTTTCACAAAATTTTTTCTTTCATTTTTATACTAAAACTGCTTCAATTAACTAACACACAGCCAGTCTATACAGCAAAGTCCCATCCTCATTTCTTTGTCGCGCGTCCTCTGCAAAAGTTAGAAAGAATGATAAATACCCTCGCCCTCTGGACCTAGCCTCTCCTGCAGCTCATCTTTCCCTCCACACACATGAACGGACAGATC
The DNA here is from genome assembly GCA_903067095.1 of Girardinus metallicus. NCBI lineage: Eukaryota > Metazoa > Chordata > Actinopteri > Cyprinodontiformes > Poeciliidae > Girardinus > Girardinus metallicus. The sequence continues at coordinate 20,819 of CAEGAE010073858.1, forward strand.
CGTCCATGCCACCACGCTAATGGTGGGGACATTATTCATCTCTCCAGCCAATTTGGGCTCTTTTTTTCCCTTTCAGGAACAGAGGCGCGAAGGGTTGAGAGGAGTCAGTGGAGAGTATTAAAAATGTAGAAGAAGATGGACAAAAAAGGAGGGGCAGAATAAAGAGAGGCAGGGAAAGTGGGAATGAAGAAGGACAGGAGGTGTGTGGACATATTGTTCAGTCGAAGTCAGAGGGAACGAATGTGTGTAAATGGATGGAGGTATGGGGTGGAGTTGGTCATGTTTTGTGAGTTTTTTTCCCCCAAGACTGTAAAAAGGGAGGAAACTTTAGGTGGAAAAAGTATTAATATTCCTTTGGTCATTTTACATTTTGCTGTATTCGCGCCCCCTTCATGCCCTGGCAATGACTGCGTTGACAAGAGAGGTAACTTTGAAACCTGTGGCACCTCTGGAGGAGCTACAGGGACTTACAGCTTGGGTAGGAGAATCTGTAGATGACCATTGCTGTCACGCATTCTACAAATCTAGTCATGTGGAAGAAGGTGATTTGGTCTAATCAGAACTAAAACTGACCTTTTTCTTGCTTCAGGCATCACAGAATTATAGTTTAGGCTGGTCTACTTAAAATCTAAACCTTAATCCAAGTGAAAATATGCGGCAAAACTTGAAAAACCCTTTCCATCAAATCTATCCAAATGCCAGGTGTCTTGGAAAGAGCACAACATTTTAGTATTCATTTGTGCAAACCTGGAACAAATACACTCTAAAAACTTACTGGTGTGACTACGGGGAGGGAGGCTTTGTTGATTTAGAGAGTTTGAATGATTTAGGTGTCACACCTTACATTCTTTAAAAAAAAAAAAGCATACATTAGAAAAACTTCACTTCACAAATAGTTGCCGTTTTGTGCTCGTCTATCAGATAAACTCACAATACGACACTCAGAAATTTGTGAATATACAATGGCCAAATGAGAATAAATCTCAAAGGATATGAATACTTTCACATAAAACTACAAATGCGCGGCCAAGTTTCACAGATTTCCCTGAATGGAAGGACGAACTGTGGAGTCACTGAATTATGGATCTCTGAGGTGAATCGGTGAGAGCTACAACACAATCTTAATTAAACACTTTTTGATCGAAGGCCATGAAGTCTTACAGAAGCTACAAAAAGTGTATCCAATTTATGGCGCGAGCTGCAGTCAGAGTGTCACTCTGAGGATATACGTTCACCAGCCCCAGTCAGGAGAAATTATACCCAAAGAACGTGATTGAGGGCATCTTAATGGAGGGGGACGGATCAATAAGTATTATGAGCATGTTTTAATTTCTGGCACCTCACATAAACCTTTACCAACTTCACAATGTCACTCTGTGTTCATAAAAGTTTTTTCCTCAGCCGCCTTGGACAAAAAAGAAGATATAAATCCATCAAAAAGTCTTTTCCGTTTTATAGTCCCTTTCTCCCTCCCCTTTCTCTTCCTCCTCATCTCCATTTTGATGTCTGTCTATTAGCAGAGGGTGAGGCCTTTCCTGCTCTCCCATCCAGGGGCTAAATTAGCTCAATCAGCCCTCTTTCACCTCTCTTCCGTGGGCTTCGAGCTGAGTGACACACTGCTCCCAAGAGATATAGAGAGGACTCACACACAGAGACGCACACGCACGTGCACGCACACACACACACACACCAAGCCCAGAAGCAATGCAGGGAGGGGTCTGCTTGAGAGCGACATGTTGGGAAGGAAGAAGGATGAAAAGGAAGGTATTGGTCAGAGCAGAGGATAAAGTTTAATTCTGCCTCCCTGCATTAGAGGTTTCGGCTGTGAATGAAGCACCTTGTTCACTCCTTGTTGAACTTTATTTCATCACTTCCTTCTTCCTCATGCCTTTCTGGGGTGGTGATGTGCTCTCTTTAGAAAAGGCTCCTTCCATATAGAAAAAGGAAGCCATGAGTAACTACTCCTCAAAGCGTCTCCTCTCTTTCTCGGATCCTGGCACTCTCAGCCAAAGCCAGAGCCTGCTTTCCTGGGCCAACTTTTCTTAAATTGCCCCTTCATGTTTGATTTGTCTCGACCCTTCTCCTCTTTCCCTCCCGCTAAACAGCCAACCAAGTGTTAGTAGAAGTGCAAGGCAGGCATTTCTGTAGTGGTGCATGTGTGTGTGTGTGTGTGTCTTTGGAGGAGGGAAGATGGGCGAAAAGGTGGCGATCAGAGTGAGCCATAAGATCTACTCTTTGCAGCTCTACAGGGATTTATTAGAGCGGGAAGTACATTAGCATCATAAAGACCCTGGAGAATAGGACTGTGGATGGGCTGCAGACACCATCACTGCACTCCAGCGTGCTCCTCACTATCAGGGAGCGTGTGTGTGTGTGCATGAGCAAGCGAGTGTGTGGATGAGAGAAAAGATTACCCTGATTTAACTTAAGAAAGGCAGTTAGACGGTATATGGATCATCCCAAAGCAGCGGCGGACTAATACATCAGGAGATGATGGAACGAGCTGCAGGAGAGGTTATAATGGGCGAACTACTGAAGATAGCTTGTATTTAAACTTGACCTGATGTGAGCACGAAAACCTTGGCGCCTTCTTGTTTAGATTGGACTGGGGTGTTATGGTGTTGGATTTAAAACAGCAAAATTTAAATACAACTGTTCTGATTCGTACCCTTCTTTCCATTGAGAATATGCAGGAATCTGATTAGTCAATTGAGTACTACATTAAAAAAGGTTAATTACACATCGACTCAGGCCTTTGTGTGACTGCTGTGGAAGTAGCTGTCAGAAAACATGAGGAGGAAACTGGTTGGTGTTCCTTATTGTAAAGCTCTGATGCCCTCTGTTGGACAAACTATGTAGCATCACATGAAGAGAAACAGATTTCTAGCAGAAAATACAGTATAATGGACACAAATGCTAGGATTTATAGTAGAAACCTGATGTTCACTTTATTGGTTAAAGATTGCAATGGGTAGTGTGAAGCTAAGACTTTTTAAAGTATTTCACCACAAAATTTGAAGAAATGTTATTATTTATGAGAGTTTTTTGGTTGATTTACATTCTTGTATTATTTTCAAAAAAATGATGTTTGTCATTTCATTTTATGACACTTTTTCGTCAGTATAACTTACAAATATTTATATTTATTCCACCCCGTCATTTTTCTCTTAGAGAAAAGCAAAGGTTTTAAATGAAGATTTCAAAGCACAAGAATACTTTGCAGCTACAGCGGAATAATTCATCCATATAGTATGAACTAGAATGAGTGGGAATGTGTGAAAAATAATACTGACAGGTAAGAAGATGAGATAGAGCTGTTTAGCAAGGAAATATAGGCAAAAATTTTATTTTGTAGATGCAAAACACTTTCAGCTGTAGTTGCAGCAAATTATTGAGTCTGGGAGGAGCTAAGCACTTATGTAAATTGCTCTTTTTACATCATTAATTGTAAAATAATTAAAAACCATGTATCATTTTTTTCAAGTTTAATATAGTGCTTATCTCACAAATTCCCAATAAAATACATTGGTTGATTTTTTTCCTTTTTTTAATTTAATGGGTGTGATTACTTTTGCAACTCACTGTATAAAAAGGACAAAGACTAACACATGTTGGACAGAAGACACTCCAGTTGTCAATGTTGTGTCTTTTGAATTACAGGAGGTCTTACAAGTTGAAAAAGAACAACAAACAAATCAAAACTCAGAGGATTGATTCTGGAAAAACATTTTATATTTTTAGTAGAACCACATTTCTTTGTTGGGCTGCTCTGCAGAGCAATTTAGGTCAAATAACAAATGAAGCCCAGGAGCTCTTTGGAGTGTGGTCTGGGTGACAGCAACATAAGTGTAGAATAAAAAAAAAAGTCCTTTTCTGGACAACAGTGGATGCAGAACCAGTGATAAAGAACCACAGAGACGCAAAGAGACTGGCCTCTGGGATTTCATGGAGTCGTAGATGTGTTTTTTTTTTTTGTTGTGTTTTTTTGGGGGGGAGGGTTTCAGTTCAACCAGAACCACCCAAAACTTTACATTCATTAAAGTCATTAGATTTCAGTCAAATCATGGAATCATGTTTAATCTCTATCTGCCAAAAGTAAAAGGTAAAGCAGACCAAAACAAATAATTTGAATCATATATATATATATATAAAAAAAAAATCATGTCTGAGATGTACATAATCTTATCATCTTTAAAATTATTTGAAATTCAGAAGTTTATAAACCGTTTACTATTTTTTTGTGGAACACTTGATGTAGTTTCCCAAACTGGCTCTGAGAAGAGCAGGTACTTGGAATAAAATTGAAATAGAACTAAAACAACAAATACAAATAAAATACATTTAAGTGGCATAGTGGTACACGACATCTGAAATAATTTTTTACAAAGTCTAAACAATAATAGAGATTCCAGTGTTTCAACAGATAAAATAAATGACAAACTCTAAAATAAAGAACACAAGTCAACATAAAAAAAAAATCATTATCAATGATTTCTTTTTTTTTTTTATTTGTGTTTTGTCTAACTTAACCTGGTCTGATCAAAAGCAAGAGCAAATAAAAGTCAAACCCAAGAAGAGACACAACAGACTCAACCTGCTTCAACCGTTAACGTGACGGCTGGAGCGATGGATCACCTCAAGGTGGTGTGAGGTTCGCCTCTGCAGCCGTCCGTGTTTTTATGAACATGTAAAGACTATTCCGCATTATAGTCTTTACACGTTTCTGTAAAGAGTGTGTTTGTGTGCATATGTTCTGATCCTGTGCTTACAAAACTGTTACAAATGCATGACCAAACTTTCACATTCCTTCTTCATTAAAACCTAACTTTACCTGCCTTTCTTGTTGACCTCATTCACAAACCCTTAAAACTCCATCCATAAAATTATGTTTCTTCCCTGGAAACTGCATAGTTTAACTGAAGCAGACAGAAGAAAGGCATGGTTGAATGCGATTATAAAATCTTAGCTGCGTATGGCCCAAAATGTATAAAAACATGCTGTAAAAAAGGCAGAAGAGTAAATGAAAAGGCACACAAGGGGGTGGATCATGGCTCTGAAACAACTGAGTGATCAAAACAAATGCTGTTTGTTTGCATTCTGTTACAATACCTGAGTAGTTTTGACACATTTCTCATAAGTTAATGTTAATGCTTTCAGATATTCCAAAGAATTTCATTACTTCACTCCACATAACTTGACAGTGTCTGAGTGAAGGTCCTGACTGGGGATGTCTGAATCCTATCCCAAGAATTGGATCAGGTTTTCCACCAAGGTATTTGATTAGTACTGAAGTCATTGACTGTACTTTGCTCTCATTAATGGTCATTGTTACACTGTCTGTGATTATGGCATTTGCACCTCCAGCAAGATGTACCGTCAGTTTAAAAAAAAAAAAGAAAGGATCTGAAACACTGCGCATAAAATTTTATGTTTTATGAAGCTGTAAGTTTCATCTGTACACAATTAACTGAAACCGCATTAGGATATGTTTCAAGTCAAATCAAAACAGCAAGTAGACGTACTAATGGTAGCCACCCACTTCAGCAAGCTGTGCTGAAAGCATGTAGGACCAAGAGCTTATTAAAGACTTCTTCCACCCACCCACTGAGTAATTTGTTTAACTGAATCATAAGATGTGATCTTCTCCAGAGATCCCTCCAATTTATCAGGCCAACTCAGATCTTTATTAACACCTAACATGTGTGGCCAAAGCAAAATGTGGAAAAGCAAAGTAAGGAGAGCAGCTATGGCAGAAGACTGCTTCCCCTTCAGGATGAATTATGTACGCAGGACCATAAAGCTATTTCCATTTTATTAACTATCATACACCGAATCGTTTACGGTTATTAAAAGAGGTGCGCAAGGGGGGGCAAATAACGTTCACGTGAGACAATGCCCCCATTTGCTCTGGCATCCGATACCGTCAATCTAATTAACTACTGGTGTTGTCCTCTGCTCAGATAGGATTCAGTCACCCTGCTGGAAGTAAGGCTAAATGTGCTGCACAAGTGATCTGTGTGTTTGCTCAATACCAGAAATGCTCGGCCTGGCAGGTAAAGCTTCGAGCTGTACAGATCAACTTGCAGGCACTTGAGTGTGTGTGCAAAATGTTTACTCTAAACAGAGCCAGCCGTAGAGCCAATGTAGTCTTTGGCCCTACGTAGGAGGAATATGAGTTAAGTAAAATCTTGGATACCAGTGTTGTTAAGGTAACGGATAAATATAATTTCCATATGCTGCCTCATAGTACAATGGAATAAAATAAATACTTCCATTATACATGCTTTTGACATAAAATGTATACAAACTTTAAACTACCTTTGTTTCAAAATTATTTTGATATTTAATTAATTCATGTGATTTCTTTTGTTTTACTTAAATAGTCTATTATATAAAGTTATTGTGCAACTTGTTAATGTATTGAATTGTGGCACTTTTGGCTCTTGATGACTAAAGAGGCATAATTGTAATTTATGTATTAAATAGTTATATTGTCCTTAAAATGTGACTTTAGCACAGACACAAACAGCAGCTAGCAACACTTAACTACTGACATTAAATTGCGATCAATAACATAATGATGCAACTATGAATAAATTATAACAAATGGTGCACATGTCGCGTTTCTTGACTTTCTAAATGAGTCAAGAAGATTTTGAGGATTTGAGATCAATTTTCTGTTTAAGAATTCAAATACTTATGGGTACCTCTTGCTGGCCTGGAGGCCCCAAGCAACAGCTTAGTTTGTTTTTGTCTTGGGCCGGCTCTGGCTAACAACTTCTGTGAGACTGGTGTACCCTCTGAATTTGGACAGTACCGTTAAAGAGAGATAACTGTACCACAAGGTGTGTGTGTGATGTTGGGACCTAGTAAATATTGATTGATTGTTTTTTGTGTATTGTGTATATTTTTGGGGTTTTCTTATTTTGTTGGATGCCGTTTACAGTTTTACTGCAACCGTGCTACATTTCTACATGATGTCTCCATCCTCTATGCTAAAGCTGGATCTGCGGCTAGAGTCGACAGACTCCTCAGGGGACATTGCAGACAACAGCGGGTCTCCACCCATAGGGGACAAAGGCTCGTCCATCATCAAGAAGCCCAGCTCGCCTCTCCTCCCTTGGACGTCCAGTCCGCCTAGGTCACCCAGCCCCGACATGCCGTCTGAGAATCCGTGTATCCCATCGCACAGGTCCAGTGACTGGACAAAGTCAAAGGGCTGGGAGCTGCCCACGGCTGGGAACTGGATGGGCTGTTGGGGTGGGAGATGCTGTGGGAGCGGTGGCAGCTGCCGGGCCTGAGGCTGGAGCTGGCTCTGAGGATGAAGGTGGGTCTGGGGGAGGAAGTGGTGCTGCTGGGGCTGAGCCTGGTTGTGGGGTACATGCTGGGACTGGTGGAGAGCTTGTGCCTGGGCATGAGAAAAGTTCTGCTCTGGACTGGTCTCTTGTTTTATGTAAGGAGGCATCATTTCACTCGGGTTTAGGGCAGATGGGGAGGTGCTTGGCAGGCCATGTAGTCGAGCCTGCATCTCCAGCTCCTGTTGACAGTAAAATCAAACGTCATCCCAAATATTGTCTTCATTGTTTTCTTGTCTATGTATTTCTGTTAAATGTTTCACCTGAATACGTAGCAAAAGCTGTTTGTTGGCCATCTCCATCCTTTTGAAGTTATTTTCCACCTCTCTGGATCTCTGCACATCTTTCTGCATGCGTTTGATATAATCTACAGATGCGCGCAATATAGTACCTTTGTTCCAACGTACATCGCTACAAACAGAGGAATGTACACACAGCTGGTTACTCACATGTCCTTTGGATCCATTGACACTCAATGAATCTGAATATCATTAAAAACATAGCTTATTTCATCAATTCAACTAAAAAATTTAACACATATATATATATTCACTATAAATATATACATCTAAGCTTTTATTTCTATTCATTTTGATTAAAGTAGCCTACAGTTAATGAAAATCCAAAATTACATAAGACCAATAAAAAAAAATCTTTTTAATACAAAAAATTCTCTTGTATTAAAGTGATGTATATGCGGTTCAATAAAAGGGTATTAAAGTGCATATAATACTCTTGTATTATATGCAAGAGTATTATGTGCTCTTGCATATAATACAAGAGCATATTGTATTATGCTCTTGTGTCTCTTTGCTCACTCTTTGGAGTGGGCAAAGTGAAGGCCCACTCTAGAAACTTCAGGAGCTTCGGGGCCAAAATGCAAGTGACTGTATTGGATTGATTGGCCATAGGAATAAACCATTATCCTGTTATGCTCAGAATTCTGCAGAAATATTCTTACAATTACAGGTTCCCCAAGACAACTGATGCTGGCTGACTACACTGTGGGAGATGAATGGCAACCGATGCTAGTTCCAGAACTGAGAAACAGCAGTTTTATCAAGTCTGACTGCCTGCTCAAACCAGAGCTAAAAAGACACCCCGATAAACCTCTTACCAAGCAATGCGACCTTTTCAAAGACCTGACCTGAGTCATCCACATTCTGAGCTAGAACAGGAGCTAACCGGTTCCCAATTGATATAGAAAGACAAAAGCCACTTTGTCCTTTGAAACACTATTCACAGTAAGTGGTATCTGGGCAGTAAAAGCTTAGGATGATCAGTTTAAGAGTTTTTATTGTGTTTTTTATGGTAACTTTGCATTAAAAACTTAGTCCATCTAAATTAAAGACATCTAATTTAGATGCTTTCAATTTAAGCTCCACAGGACACGCATGCTGCAGCTGAAGCTAATTATAGAGTTCAGACTGCTAAAACCAAGGTTGAGCTTATGTATTTTAAGGTTATTTAAGGTTTATTTAGGTCTTTCTCTTTCATTACACTAAATTACCTAAAATAGCCATGAAAACATTATGAAATGTCCTGTTTTCTTAAATCTAATGGCAGCTACGTTAAACATGGCTGAAGGCTAATTATTCAAAACATAACTATTTTCTGCTGGTAGGCAGTCGCAGCAAACTGCTGACACTCAAGCATTGAATATTGTTATTTATAATGATTTGAACTTAATATGAAATTGTTTTAATAGCCGACATTAGGTTTTTTTGTTCATGGTTGCCCAAGTCGGGTATAGATCTGTTGTTGTAGCTCTCAAAGCTCTCAGTCCTGCTGCAGTTCATGCCTTGTGATTTGCCCTCCTCTTCCTAAACAAGCTTTGATTCAAGTTCCTCTCAAGGCTGCAGTTGTCCTTGTTGTTTCTTTTTTCTAATACACTTTTTCCCTTCACTTCACTTGATTTCCCCATTAAAAGGTTCCTTCTTCAGTAATGACCATCTGCAGCTTTCTCCCACCCCAAGGAGGGCGTAGGTAACTGTCTGTTGTATAAATGTCAAGTCAGTATGCTTCCCAATGACTGTGTAGGCCATAACATGGCCATAAGATAACATCCCTGCATGAAGAATCCCTTTTTATTGGTCTTGTGTAATATGTTGAATTTCAGAAAAACTTTGGATTTCTATTAGCTGAGAGTTAGAATGATCAAAACCAACTAAAGTAAATGCTTGGAATGTACATCACTCTCTGAATAATGAATGTTATATGAATTTAACTTTTGATAATATTGTAATTTATTGAGATGTTCCTGTAAACAAAGCAAACTGAAAGACACTCACAGGTCATTGGTTTTGGGAATCATGGTGCCCAGCTCTTTGATTCGATCATTAATATTGAATCTTCTCCTCCTTTCAACTATTGCAGGGCAAAGAGACGGAAACAGAAAAACATTTTTTCATTTTGGAGATGAATCATGAGAAAAAGCACAAATACACACAAAGTCACAAACAGTCACAGGCAATTACTCTTAAGTGCAAGAACAGCAGAAATGATCAAGTTAACTATCCACCCACTTGTTACACTATGTCAGCTAAATCAGCATAAAGCTGTAGCAAACTGTGCAAGAGGCCAACTATGTTGTGCATGTTTGTCGCTGTGGATGCGTCCAGTGCAAAGATACTTACTTAGATTGTGGTTGTCTTTCTTCTGTCTCTCCTTGGCCAGCGCACGGGCTTCTGTGTCTTTGCAAAAACAAAAAGTAATCAACTAAAGGCTGTCAAAGTGGCACAAAAAGATGTCACAAATTATCAGGAAGAGTCACCATGGTTCTTAGAGCGACAACTTTTACATCATCTGTAAAGAATGAAATGTTCTAAAACTCAGTTGTTCGCACCTGACAATTCTCGCTTGATGGTCAGGTTGGCGGGACAGGAGTTGCTTGTCATTCCGATAGTCGGCGCCTTCATCCCAGGACCCGTGTAGACGTCCAGGTGGCTGCTGGAAAGTGGGAGCTTGGAGTAAGGGGAGCACAAACAAAAAGACAACCACTTTATTTTTAGAAAACATGTCTAAATACAGACCTAACGTTAAGTGTTTGAAAAATAACAATTTCATTGCATCAACGCAAGTAATGGCTCAGGTATTTTATTTTTATCAAAAAGCCACCTTGCTGTTCAATATTCTAAAACAGCAAATACATTTATGGTCAAACATGAAAATTATGCTACTATTTCAATATATGTTTGTGTTATAGTGTAAAGTTACAACCAGATTAAAGTTTACAAATTACAACATAAAGAGTACTCTATAAAGTATAATCTTGTCTGTCTGCACTTCAGTTTAAATCTATTATTCCTTACCAAGAAATCTTTCACAGCTTCTTGCAACTTGCAAAATACTTTTATGACATCAGTTTTCGTGTTTATTGTGCTGTAAAGCGCAAACAGCAGCAGATATTGCAATAACATCACACCTGAGATCAGCTTGCCAAATGCACAGCAATGATTGACAATTGTGTTATCCACCTTATCTGTCTTTATGGCTGGATTCCCTCCTCTGCCTTCTGCTGCTCCTGAATTTACACCTGTAAAGTGCTCCAAACTCCAATATCTTGCACTTTAGACACTATATAACAACAGAGATTTAACTCAGTGAGGACTATTAAAAAGAACTCATTTCCCTTTAATTGTGCAGGTCAAGGAGTCAATGAGTTTTAGACCCGTCAAGGAGCCATGTCAAACTGCCCTAAAGCAGTAGGGACGAATGTGGCCCTACTAATGAGGCCAGACAGATAAAGAGCTCAAGAAGAAAGATAACTTAATCTGTGAGCTACTGTGCGAGCTGGAGGATTAAACACATTCACAGACATAAACATAAACAGGTATTTCTGAAGTTTTGCAAGTAGGCTGAAAGATTTCAATACTAATATAAACAAAAAGCTTCAAATTATTAGAAAGTTTAGCTGTGAAGGTGTGGAAAATGGCTTAAAAAAAGAAAGCATAAATCGATTATTAACTAATTAAATTAGACATCCAACAGCGTGGCTATTCATTTATAGGGAAATCTGATGTTTTTTCGGGTTAATGTTTAAAACAAATCAGTGCATCATCACACGCGATAAAATTCCAATAAAAAACTTTTATTTCTACCGGTCATATTAACATTATTTCTGCTGACAGGAGATACTAGAAAACGCACCCTCCATCTCAGCCTGTTCCTCCGTGCTTCTGCACTTCACTTCACACATTCTGATCAGAAATCCCAAGAGTCTGCTTGTTTAATTAGCTGCTAATTCTGAGCCAGTGTCACCATCTGCTTGAAGACTTTCCAAACACTCTCTCTGTGCCTGGCATTCAGTGGTGTCCCCAGCTTTTGCTAAAGTTTAAAAGATTCCAGGAATTCCAAGGAATTTGCTGTCTTAATCCCCATCAGGATTAGCAGGTGAGTTTTACTCACTGTTCTGACATTAAAGGGAATAAAGAGAGGCTGGGTAAGCTGGAATCTATCCAGCACAGTTAACATACTGAAATGCAGTTTCTACTTAGTTCTTCAACAGCCATCTTTTGAAACTGAGATTGATTGGTGTGTGCTGACCAATCTAATCACACAGTGCAGCACAGACTCATGCACAAAGACAAAGTTTAAGTGATTAAACCAATCAACCACACAGGGCGGTGGGAGATAAAGCCACAGCTGTATATGTGGATTTCTGTCTCCACACAGCAGTTAGTGAGGTTGAACACACATAGTATCAGAGCCTGCTTTGATTTAAGCTCAAATTGAGATGTAAAATCCAACTACATGAAATGGAATGAGGAGAATCTAAAGTGCAGGAAAAACATCCAATAATATGCTTATGTGAAAATATGCTGATGCATCGCCGACAAAAGTTCAAACTCTTAACACACAGCATAAGAAAAGGACAATCCACTGCCTCTGATCTAAATCAAAGTCATGTTTAAGCCGCCAGAGAGCTTTTTATCTTACCAGCTGAATCTGTTCTCCTTCAATAACTTCCACAATGGCATACGTCTTATTCATCTCCTTCATCCTACACTCCTTTGCTTACAAAGGCCAAAGGGGCTTTCTTCTTCTCTCTTGGGCTCGGGCAGCACATGCAGAGTTTTGTGGCACCCGCCTCCTCTGCTGCTACTGCTGTTGAGAGAATGACCTCAGCAGCGGTGCTCCAGTTCGTCTTCTACCTCCGTTCTCCACCAAACAGGAGTTAACTTTCCCCCAACTGGACTTTCACTCTGTTTTCCCTCCAGCATAAATTGTCCTCATCGCCCCCACCCGTATACACCCCCTCCCTCCCTTTTTTTCTTCCCTCCACCTCCTTCTTTCCGAATGTCTTGTAAACAAGTTGAACTCTAACTGGTGGCGGCTTAATTGTTAATTTTCTGAGTTTGCTTCCTCGGACACAAAGCGCAGCACAGTCCTCGTCCCGGCATGTCTTCCTGGCTATGTCTAACTATGTCCAACACGGTTTACGGATGGAATGTTTAGTGTTTAAGCCAATTATACACTTTGTTTTGTGCACTTCACTTTGTTTGTCTATGTGTTTTTGTTTATGGCTGCATGAAGATATAACTGATTGGACGCTGTGGGTACATGCTGATTGAAAAAAAGGTTTTGGAGGAACATTCAGTGGCTGCTTTGAAAGATTAACACACTGTGGTTTAATTAATAGATAAGACTAATAATGTCCAATAATAGCAAACATCACTAATATGGTAATTATTGTAATATAAACTCTTTATACTAACAACTGACTTGCAATATTTGACTATATGATTTTTTTACTGGGCATAAAAAAGCCTTAAAAGTCGGGGAGAACAACAATAAAATTTTAAAGAAATAAACATCAATTATGTAGTCTAAATAATATTGTTTTCTTTTTTATTCATCCAAGGAGGCTTGGAAGGGACTTGAAGCAGTAAAATATGATTTAATAAAGTGTCACTCAGTCCATAGTTTCAAAACCAAATTGCATTATTTGAAAAATTCACGTTCTGCTCAAAAAGAGGCTCATCCTAGTCTGCTACAGTTCTGAGATAAATAGCACACTACCCAAAAGTATAAACATTTGAAATGTTTTTTCATTTTGTAATGTAACATAGTTGCACATTTTAGCCTATTCCTCTTTGGAAAAAGATCAAGCTTTGACAGACTGGCTTGAATACGTCTCTGAATAATAAATTTCAAATCTTGTCACAAACAATAAATTAGATTTAGGATCTAGTACTTGACTAGGCCATTCTTTTACAAGTTTTCTTTCAAGACTATATGGTATTTAGCTGTCTTTATCACTGTCATTTACTTTGACCAGTTTACCTTTTCCTGTTAAAGTGAAACACTACCACAGCAGTATGCTGCCTCCACTATGAGTTTGGAGTGATGCTCAGTGTTTCCGCTACCTGTAGCATCTTGGATGAATTTTCAAAAGCTTACAATTTTGTCAACATGAAAAAGCAACATTTGAATTGAGATGAATTTCTCAATGATTTACTAATTAGTTGCTTGTACCGGATTTAGAGGTATTATAGAAAAGGGGCATAGATAAAAGTGCATGTCAAAATCTGTAAATCCATGCATCTGTTCCATCTACTTCTGATCACCTGTGACATTAAATCCCAATAATTTAAGTTTGTGGTTGTACTGAGACAAAATGTGTAACAGTTACAGTTACATTGAAGGTAGTTTGTAGATTTTACTTTGTGTCATTTATAATAAAATCATGTGTAAAACAAACGCTACAACAAACTGCAGTTAAAAACAAAAATGCCTCAAGGTTTTACAGCCTCCAAAGCCAGTGATGCACTCGGTCTTTTACCTCCAGGTTAACTGGATGCAAAGTACAGGCGTCATATAAAACACTATGAAAATGAGGAAACCAGTTTCTTTTTAGAAGGAGGATTCTCTCTACTCACTGTGTTTGGCATCTGAACAGGGTCCATGTATCCTTGAACTTCATCGTAACTGGACTGCATACTTATAATGTCATCAATAACCTCCTCCATCTGCAAAAAAAAAAGAAAGAAATTAGAGCAAATGTCATTTCAAGACAATTCAGAAGACTAGTAGATCCAGTTTCAATACAAAAATAAATTACAGAGTCTGAGTCTGTAAAAGAAGTTTAAAGGTCTTTGTTTATTAATTCTAGAAGAAATTTTCTGTAAATAATATTTAAATATTTATCCAATAAAACCTCTGGCCTATTTTTCTATATTTATTTTTTTCTTACATTTTAAAACCCCTAAAAGCATTTAGAGAGCTAAAAGAAAGCATTTACTCGCTGCGGCAGTGTAGAGTAATTTTTCCCTTCGAAAGAAAAAAAAAGAGGAATTGCAGAGTTGAAGGCAGAGTGTTGGTCAAAGTCTCCCAGGTTCAAAGGCCCTAATGTTCTGCTGTTCCTCTGTCACTTGTTAAGCTGTAATTACAGCAGGAAGGCCATTATGGAGCATTTAAATTCCACTAATTGCCTCTTTCAGTTAGTCACCACTTTCTTCCAACTCACCTACTGTTCCTTTGCAAAGTGCTGCTCCTGCCCACCAGAGTACAATTAAAACATTATGATGCTTTCATAAAAAGTGGAGATCATGTTGCCTCTGGGCTAATTTTCAACCCTTGTAATTTTATATATTGGCATAATTAAGTTATATATTTGTGTTGGGTCCTTGCAAACTGAGCTTTAAAAGAAGACCATGAACCTAATGTTTATGGGTTTATGTTTATTGCACAGTCTGCCCAGCACGCTTGCAGTTGCCTACCTCCTTCTCGTGGCTTGAGCCAATGTTGAGCATGGCCATGGGGCTGTTGGGGGCGCTGTTGCCAGACATGAGCTGCTCCTTACGCATGTGTGGGGAGTGGAGCGGTGGAGGTGCGGATGCCGAACCCCCCGCAGGTCCCAGGTTTGTGGGAGGAGATGGTGGCATAATCCCTGCCACTGCGTGAACCGTCTGGGGACACAAAGAGGGAAAAAAATGTGAAGGTGAACTGAGAATGCTTCATACCAGTCACTGAGACTAGGTTCTGTCTTTCTATGTATTGCATATAAATGAGAGATACAGTACAGTACCTTGCAAAAATATTCATACTTTCTCATATTTTGTCACATTACATTTTTTGATATGACATTACATAAATTCGGTCAGCATTTTATGTGACAAACCAACACAAAGTGTAGGTGAAGTGGAAAAACAACACATAGTTTTAAAGTTGTTTACAAATTTAAATTTATGTTTGGTTTTGTTAGAAAATAAAGCTATCTGTGGTATCAAACTGAGTGACTAACATAACCTGAAAACACCATTCCTATGGTAACATTTGGGGGTGGAAGCATCATGATACTTTTTTTTTCATTATGATTCTTTTCATTCACAACTGAAGCTGATTACAGGGGTTTCTAGAAGAAAACATACTAGAAGCTGCAAAGACCAGAGATTAGGGCAGAGGCTCACCTTCCAACAACACAAAGACCCTAAATTAGATGAACAAATCTGGTAGAGAAATACCTAAAATACATTGTGTGCTGTCACTGAAGTAAAAAGTGGTTCTTAAAAAAACTGACTCAAGCAGAAATAAATTAATGCACACACAATACTTTCCATATTGTTATTAATAAATGTCATTACAAACTTTCATTTTTCCTTTGTTCCACTTCACAACCACATACTACTTTGTGCTTTTCTATTATACAAAGACCAGTAAAGTACATGTGAAAAAGTTTAATACTTTTGTTTAATACTTTTTTGTACAGTAGAGCGTTCGACAAACAAATACCTGTTTGTTAGCATAGGTGGTTGAGAGATATTCTTTCACTTGTTGTCTCCGTGACTGAAGAATGTGATAGTCTGTTGGATTTTCAAGGTGGGTTTGCACCTGTATGAAATAAAAACATAATAATTCAGTTTAATCATTAAGCAAATTTGACTTCTTTTATTGTTTCAAAACTGAAAATGAAAATCTTAGTAATAACACAGTAAAAGTAAAACACAGACATATACTCATATAAATCAGTTTGAAAATTATCCCTATATTGTTCATAAAAGCCAGTTAGCTCAGAATTGTTTCCCATTAATATTTAAATCCATGTTTAGACCACTTTATATCTTAGTGACGTGATGACACAGGATATACAGCAGCATTAAGTCAGTGATGTCTACAGAGGCAAAGCTGCACAAAATCCCCAAGTGTGGCTCCACAGAGTCATGAGCCAGCCTCATTCCTTCACATCAAAGGCCAGAGCTGAGGAGGGAGCTGCCCTTCGCTTCTTTTATCCACTTTATTAGCCAAGAGCTGGATTATATTAGAATAACCACAAACATTTCAGTAAATAGATGTTTTAGAACTCCCTTGTCAAAGACATTACTGTTGCTGGACTTCATTTTATCTGCTCCCACTTCTACACAACCCTACATACGGATAGGGCTGTATAATTATATCGATTCTACAATATATATCGATTTTTTCCCCTCAGAAGATATCGATTTTTCATCCGCAAGTATCGATACGTTAAACCATAAGGGTCCATAGGCTTATATGTCTTTTTAACATGTCTGATTTGGGCGTAGCAGGAAGACTCCACCTCCACCAGTCTCACTTTCAACTTGTGCTTAAAGTGCACATTATAAACTACACACCAGTTTTTAAATTATGCTAATAGGCCAAGTAAAACCGGAGTTATGCTAAATTAAGTAAACAGTATTTTTCCGAATGTCAGAGAAATGTCAAAAACCGGCTTTTCCGGTTATGTGAAAGGGAATGTGCTTCCAAACGTAAAAAACGAAACTTAACATTTGTTTTTGGAAATCTCAAATCTTCAATAAATAATGATGGGCTGTGTTTTGTTGCTAAGAAACGAACTTGCGCAAGTAATTGTGAAAGAGAAGTGGAACAGAGTAAATGGAGTTGCGGCAAATACAGTAAGATCGCGAAATTAATGCAAAGTTTGGATATTGGAGCGACTGGTGGCATCCACTTAGTAATTTGTTTCTAGCTTAGTGGTTTCTCCTGGCAGCGCTGCGCAGCTGTGAGGTGTCAATCAGGGTGAGGCAGAGTCACTCCCCCAGCAGCTAGTAGTAAACTGCTTACAGCCACGGCTAACTCCGGGAGTCAAAGTAGAAAAGCCTTTCCCTCATAGTCCAAAAGACCTTTTTTTATCCCCCCCCCCACCCCCCAACACACAATTATACATTTTTTGGCATCTTGTTTTGACCTATGATGTTTTGTCAAAAATTGCATACAAACGAATGAGGAATAAATTTTCATGCTAATGTTATAAAATTGTGTTGCCTGTAATATTTTTATATCAGTTTAAGAAATGTACGGTATATATTGTCATTCTAAATTATAAAAACCATTCGTTATGAATATTTGACCGTTTCACAGTGAAAAAAATTAAAATTTTTCCAAATCGGGTTTTGTTTTTCTTTGACTCAAGGTCCAAAATGTAGCCACACTATGTCCAAAAGAAAAACATAAGTACAATCATTTGCATATCGAGAGTCTACAGATGCTGATAATCTCCCCACTCTGCTCCCGGATCACTGTTGAAACTTTGAGTTTTATGTCAAATCCAAATGAATTAAATGACTGAAACAAATTTTCTCACCACATCTTTGATTAATTTTGTCCAGCTGTAGATTCGAATTCTCTGTCCAATCAGAGTCAGGTATTGTGTAATTGGTGGTTTTAATCAGTTTTCAGCTAATTAAATCCAAGTCTATGGAACACAAAACGTCACCAAAATCACTCTGTCCCTCTAAAATCTTTCAGAAAATCGTAAAAGTGCATCGAATTGTACCAAATTATGTGATATATATTGTATCGTGATCAGAACATTGTATATCGTATATTGTGTTGTATTGCGAGATTATTGTAACACTACACCCCTACATACGGATATTTTCTTTCATTGGTACACTTTAAAGTGTTATGTACTGCAAAGGCACTCCAACCCTACTCCCTTTTATTTATTTTCTCACTTAAAATAAAATTTGATCCGGCTTTTACACACACTAATCTTTGGCAGGAATTTCATATTAACTTTGGGCATTTAGTGAATGTATTTCAACTGCACTAAACAGTCAGGCTGAGTCCCCAACTGTTCATGCTGGACTAATAATAAAGGAAACTTCAAAAGTTTAGTTTAGAAACAAGAGCTGAGTGCCCAAGTTTGAACTTAATGTGTATTTTCTCTGATTGACACAGGCTAAACGTTACATTTATACTCAAATATCTATATACACCTCCACTAAAGTTTCAATGAGGCCCATTTAATATTTTATTAATATTAATAAGTGGCATTTTTTAAAGGTGCAGTATTTTGAAAAATTTACTTTTTTGAGTTTTACTTTGTAATATTTCCTCATCAAAAACTTATCTGTAGTGTTGCCTTGATTCTTTCATGTATGTTTGAGAAATCCTTTAATCTGCACTAGCAACATTCAGGGATCAAATTTACACAATAACTCCAAAGCCCCTTAATCTGGTGGTGCCAATTTATGAATGGGCCCAATTTATTTTTATTTTAAATATACTATATGCTTAAAATGAAGCAAGTGGTAGGAAGCAATGCAATTTAAATGAGTGCTCCCAATTCTACTGAGAAGAGTGGTCAAGGGTAATAAAATAATGCCAAGACTTTGTTGATGGTTACAAAAGTATTTGATTTCTCGCAACATCCTTAGAGACTGTTATCAAAACATTTGTAGGAATGTATGCATTTTTGTGCTTGCATGTAAAATTTTGGCCTTTCTGTAGAGAAACGTCACAATACATTTAAACTTTGTGCACCCAATTCTTATTTTTAGTGATCACTGAATTTATAGGCTCTACAATCAATTTGCCTGGGAAGAAAATGGTTTGAACGCATCATTAAAAGCCTAAATCAATAAGACATTCCTGCTGATGATGAGTGTTTGCAAACCTCTGACCTGAACAGTACACAGATGCACTGAAGTTGAGTCTGTGTACATAAACTGACGATGGACTTCTGGAAGGAATAATTAGGTAAAGACGTGGCTGCACGGGAAGGAACAGCACTAGAAATAAGGTTTAGTCCTCTGAAGTTTTAAATAGAATGATCGACATGCACACAAAACTCTATGAAGTAATTTCTTTAACAACAAGTACAGTGAAATTTGGCTTTGCTGGTTATTGCATAACCTTAACAAAACAAAAGGACAATGAACGCAAATGATTACATTCCTGTTTCTCAACTCCTCACCTTGCCGGAGGAACAAAAATCCACACTGATAAACAGATACAATAAAAATACATCTAGCAGTGAGGATGAGCAGCAGGGCCAATTATTTAGTTCTGACAGCTTGGCCCAGCAGGCCGCGCAGTACCGGAACTGACAAACTCCAAAGAAATGTGCTGCCGGAGGTATGACGGCCTCAGAGGGCCTGACAGACAAGAGAGCTTCCTTTATCTACAACAGGAAAAACACAGGTTTCATAAACACCATTCCATTCAACCACACACACGTAAGCACGCAAAGTAAACAGTCAATACAACACAGGCATGTTGCTCCACACTGTTAAGGCTGCCTACATGCTGGAGAGATATACAGTTACAAACAGGACAAAAAAACAAAGCATCTGAAGGAGTGTTGCACACTAACACAGATAAGGACAAACACAGGCATCTCTGGAATCAGGCAAAATGTCACTTTGCTTTATCAGTCCCTGTCTGACCCTATCAGCATCACCCATATCTGGCCTATCACAAAACATGTCAAAAGTCTCTTATCTCCCCATTCTGGCTTCTTACAAGATGGCTGATCGTTGCTCCCCTTTATTTTTCTTTTTATCCTCCTTTCTCAAACTTGCCTCTGAGTCCTGGCTACATAGCAGAGCTCCTAGTCAGAATGCTCAATGGAAACCTTCTCTTCAGCACTCACCAATGATTAAATCCTCTGAAACAAGACAGACAGTACTATCTGTTTAGTAATTTTTCTTTTGTAATGTTGTATTCGGGCTGGTGACACGAAGCCCAATGAGTTATACCCAAAGCTAAAAATAGGTCGTAGAAGGAGAGAGTCAGAGGTCAGAGGCCAGAGGTATTCTGTTCAGAGTAAAATGATCAAACCACGGATCTGTGTTAGTTTTTCATTTTTCCTGCCTATTTATAAGTCAAGACAAAAAGTAGTCTTATGTATTTCTACAAAAGCAAAAATTAAATCCAGCCACAACTTCATAAAAAGACATGCACAAATAATTTTACTGATTCGTCAATTTCAGTAGATAAGTAAAACTTTTTCCACATTTTTAAAAATCTGAATTTCATCAAACAATAAACAATATATATTTTCCATTTACAGAACAATATTTTCTAAAGCTTTTTGAGCACTGAACATAAAAACAGCGGGTTGGTAATAATCACTGACTGTGGCCTCACTGACCTTCAGAACCTCCACAGGAACCTGCATGCTTTGGTACTGCTGCGGGGTGCTGATCGCTGGGGTAGGTGCAGGTGGCCCAGCCATGCGGTGCTGCATGTATTGCATCGCCACATTCTGCTGCTGCTGCTGCCGCTCACGCTGCTCCTCCTGCTGCAGCTGGTCTCGCATCAGCTGCATGCAAACAAACACAAACATCTCAGAATGCTTAAGGAAACGAAGAGTAGAGCAAGGTATTAGAAAATTATGGAAAAGTTAAATATTTACATCAGTAAAAATAGTCAGCTTTATAAAAAAAAAACTAAACGGTTGACTAAATATACAGTGCCTTTTGAAACTATTTAAACCCATTGAATTGTTACACATTTTGTAGCATAGACAATGTATTTTATTGGGATTTAAACTGATATATCAAAACAAAGGCGCATGAAATTCTGAAGCACAGGGAAAATGATACCTGGTTTTCAAATTATTCTACAACAACAAAATCTGATAAATTGTGTCACATTTACAATTGATACCCCTAGACAAAATTCAATGGAGCTAATTACCTTCAAAGTCATTTAACTAATAAATAGATCACATTAACTGGTGTAATAATGCAGCTTTTGCATGTAAGCTCAGGTGAAAGAATTTGTTGACAAGACACCTCTGAGGTGTTCAGTCCACAAATTTAATAGAGCGGCATTGATCAGATCAGATCAAAAATGTTACTATATAACCTTTGTGATGGAAAACTAACACCGGGCATCACCTTCGATGGAACAACCCCACTGTAAAAGTTGTGACATGCTCTGGGAGGGAGGTTTTTTGTTAGTAGATACATAGATGTTGATTTGGATTGAGGGGAAGTTTGATGAAACTTTGAGGTCATTATGGAAAAAAAGAAAAAAAACAATCTCTTTTGGGCATTAGAAAACTTCTCATTGGTGATTAGTTTTTTTGTTTTGTTTTGTTTTTTACAAAGGAGAATAGGCAGAATGGGCTTTACATAAAACAATTGATATAAACTGAAGTTCATTATTGCAATATGACAAATTCAGAAACAGTCAAGCAAATAGGAATACTCTTGCAAAGTACAAAGTTACTGTTCAATTAAGAATAATGACATTGTTAAGAGAAATTTCTTAATTAAATTCAGGATGAAGACAGCAACCAAATATACTGGCAATAGCTAAAGGGGAACTTTCTGAATGCTTGAATGAAGCTGTGTTTTACCTGCATTCGCAGCCCGATGCGTGAGGCCATGGCTGGGTGCCGAGGCGGCAGGGGAGGGCGACCCGACGTTAATGCACCACAGTCCAGCCCGAGAGGTAGAGGTATCTGTTCAGGAGATAAAAGTTGAAGGGAGGAGGAAATCAAAGAGGGGAAAGATACAGAGGCAGTAGAACTTTTCTGAATTTTGCAAAAAGAAATCTTTATCATTAGCATCAAAGGTTCTTCAATAAAAAAATATAATGAACAGGGAACTGTTTCTTTTTTTTGTCTTTATCAAGATAAAATGCATGTTGGACTATTTAAAGAGACCATTTGAAGGTGGTAGCTTAAAATGCTTGCAACAACTTCACAGATTTAAAATTTTGAGCCTGAGTTTGGACTTCCACATCTTAAAGCACAAAATGCTAAACTGCTGATGATGCTATATTGTAGTGTCACTGCTACATGATTTCCAGTAATTTTGTCTCATTTTATTTTCACTTCTTCATTTTTTTGTTAGGGTCCATAAATAGTATTGATAGCTTGTTTACTCCACTATCAGTGAGTGAAAAGAAACTTCTACTGTGGAAACAGTATCAGTGATTTTGCAACAATTGAATTACTAAACAAAATGTAGAGAACCCAATAATATTTTAAAAGACATACAACCACTAGCTGACTTTCTTCAGTCAACTAAATGTTGCGTGAAACAGGCTGTTTTATCAGAAATGAATCAAGACATTGGTTGCAGTCTGGAATCATCCGATTTTTGATCTGTTTTGAACAACATTCAGCCAATAAGAAACTAAAATACAATCCCTTTCCAAATCAGGGAATTCACCACAAATAAGCACTTTTAGGCCTTACTGGTGAGAATCTTCATTGTCAAAGTTAGTACTACATAAAATAGACGGTTTTGTATCAGCTGTTCATTCATTACATGTTTACGTATGAAGTTGGAGGAAGTACAAAAGCTGCAGGAAGCTTTGTGAAAGTAAACTGTATATTACAGAAAAGTTGCTAAGAAATATAATTCTACCTGTCATCCAAAATGATGGATTTGGAAACGTCCCCAATCTTTTGGGACTCTCTGAGTCAAAGTAGAGGTCTACATAGTCAAAAAGGGAGTCACCGCAAGCAAAATCTTTTTGTAATTTCTGACCAGATTTTATATGCATCCACTGTATTTTGACAATTCATCTTTGGTAATAAGCACGAAGTCTTAGAGGGTGGAACGCCTCCTTGCTATCACCTTTATCTCTAGTTCACTACCAGATATCCTTTGTCAGATTCAAGTCAGGACTCTGTCTAGGACTCTCCCAAACATTAATGTTACCTCCAGCCAGAAAAAAACATTTTGGTAAAAACCTTAAATGCAAACATGGCAGGAGTATGAATATTTTTAACTGTGTAAACACGTCACTCTAGTATTTTACTGTTTTTAGATAACAATGCAGAAAGAGGTAGCTAGGCAGCCTTGGTCTGCTTAAACTGAGAAATAACTCTGATTTACTATAAATGTTTAATTCTTAAAATTGTTCAGATATTTTAGCTAAAATATTTAGTTTTATTTGTAGTGTTATTTATGGTTCTTAAAAATCATGAGCTACAAGTAATGCAAACACATCTACATTGATGTTTCCCTCCTCACTTTATCTGTTGCTTTTTATCCTGCTTATTATCCTGAAATCTATATTGTAAACCAAAGAGTGCACAAGATATATCGTTGAATACATATTGAGGGAACACTATACATGCCATCTTATTTTTTTATAGAAAATCCTATTTAAAAAAAAAAAGAGAGAGAAAAAGATTATATTGGCATTATATAATTACCTATAACCAGACTGACTGTTCAGTTGAGTTCCTGGATAATCTGATTTCACGCAGACAAAATATCTCATGTGAATGCAATTATCCGTTATTTGTTTCTTGGTAATGAAAGCAGAAATTGGTAGGTATTATATATATATATATATATATATATA
>CAEGAE010073865.1:0-13822 GCA_903067095.1 Girardinus metallicus
TATATATATATATGTGTGTGTAGAAAGAGAGAGAGAGAGACGTCTTCTTTAATCTTTTCCTAATATATCTCTTCCCAAATTGACCTCAATCTTGTTTCAGCAGAGGTAATTTATGATACATGTACTGAAACCTGAATTCTTTTTTAAATATATTTACCAAACAAAATTGCTTAGCTGGATTGAATAAGTTAATGCATTTCCCTTTCTATTAATCTGCTGTCTTTTGAAGTGGTTTTTAGTCTTTGAGGGTCCTTTCATCAACAGAGCGCCCCTGCTATGCCAATAACCATGTCTTTGGAAGATAAAGGGATCAACTTTGAGGTAAAAATAAAAAATAAAAACATTTCATCATCGAAATAGAGGCACTCCTTTCCTCTGATCCAGAGCTAAACAGATCAGCCTCGCTATTGTTGAGAAGATGATGAACTTCTTTGTAGCGCACACACGTTACACAAAAGCAAAGTCTGACATCCTTGGTAAGAGCTTAAAGAAAGAGCAGGAGGATAGGTCAACACAAGTAAAGAAAACCTCCATGGATCTGAATTCTGGTCTATCCATATTTTAATATTATTGAGTAGGAGTTTGTCTGCTGTGAGTGTGGTGACAAACTTGTCCTCGCTACAGACTTATTACCTTAAGACAGAGCCATTTACTTTGTTCATTAAGTAATTTATCCCTTTCATCACCAGATTTACCTCTGAATGTCCCTTCTTTTCCCTGAACCCATTAATTTCTACTCATTAGTGACTCTGCACTAGACCTGAGAAGAATAGAATAACATGCAAATAAAAAAAGGAAAAAGCCCTGCTCCTTAGAGGATACTGCAGCAAACTTATTAATGTGCTTTATAGTATACAGTGCTGTGCAAAATTACTCCTACCTCTTTAATGAACTTATTGTTACATTAGTCAGAGAAGGTGCCAAGAGGATCCTACTAACTCTGGAGGGTCTGCAGAGAGTCACAGCCCAGAAGGAAAAATCTTTTGACTTAGGAAATGGTGGCCAAACAATAAAGTAAGTGGAGTAACTGCTTCCCCATTTTCTGACCCAAATCATCTGACCACCTTTTGCCATTCTCTGATAAGTATACTGATAGTTACTTACCAGTATAAAGGCATCAATGCTGAGACATAAAATTAGTGGGGTTCAAATTTTTGGTTTGGTAAATTTCTTGACGGAGGAGGAGAATCCTAAAATTGTACCTGGGTATCCATGCACGCACCATAAATCTGGCCTTTGTGAAAGAGTGAAGTGAAAGCTAATGCTGAAAGACACTGATAAGACGTCTGATTTACAATTTGCCTCAAGCTATGTAGGGACACAGCAAACGCCTGGAAGTTGGTGAGACCAAAATTTTTCTTCTTCTCTGCATATAAAGCAGGGTGTATGACAGAAAACTAGCAGTTGACATCAACCTGAACAATTCAGTCAAAAATTGCTGGTGGCAGCATTGTGATATGGCACAAAGCTACTTTATGCTGGATAGAGAAATGGCCCAGTCAAAACAATTAGCTGATTTAGCTGCTAGTCTTCTTAAGAGGAAACCTAAATCAAACCTAAAGACTTGAACTAAAGCTTATTCCCATCTAACTTATGGACACGACTGAGGTCTTCGATCCAGAAATGTACAAGAATTCGAATTCTTGCACATTTAGGGACAGAAGTAATTCAGAAACAGAAGTAATATTCTAAAATTGAATGCCATCCAGTCCATAAAATAGTGTCAGATTCATTGTGGCGACTTGTATTTGAGGGATAAGGGGATGTGACATTTTTGTATCAGGCTGTTCTTTTACATTTGGTTTCTGTTATGTGACATTCCATCCATCATGCCACATCTAATTGGGATTAATTTAGAATATTTCCCACCAAAATATATGAGCCTGCCAGGTCCGGGGCCGGTAATCCTCCTGTCTCTGGGAATAAAGCCCAATGTAAGCACCCTCCTGCTATCTAACCCAGTGCAAATCCTATCATGGACCAGTGGGCTGATGTTTGGACTGCCCAATTAACACTCCTCACTGATCTCCAATAATTAAACACAAGCGCCAACAGATGACCCAAGCTGCACACAACAAGGCAACAGTATGGCTGAAAAATACACATAAACACATTTTTATGATGATTGTGTTGCAGCAAGCATCAATCAAGCACTTTGTGAAACTTTTTTTGGATTTTTAGCTTAAAGGTAATGTTTAAATAAAACTGACTTTCTTCCAATCGGCAGTAATTTAGGAGTTAAGGTGTATCTTTTCTTTCAAAACCTTCATTTTAGTTTTAGGAGAATAAATGCCAACACTTAATGCTTTCATCAGAATTTTACTAATTAACTCGCGCTCATATGAAAATGTAAAGAATGGAAACATTTCTCAGTGTTTTTGTATTGTTTGGATTTTTTGAACTTTTATTGTGAGTTTTTAACAGAAAACGTTATCTTTATTTGAAAGTGTCTCCCCACCCACGAGTCTTTATGTGACAGTAAAGTTTGCGAGAACATTATACATTTTGGGTTACAAAGCAACGTCATGAGAGATTTTGACATGTAAAGAATACTGTTAAAAGTTATGTCTTCAAATTAATGCCAATTGCAAGCTATGAATGTTTCAGAGTTTTTCTAATATTAAGAGACAAAACTAAACAAAACAAGCATGAAATTTAGAATGAATGTGCACTTTCAAGGCAGGATCCAACATTGAACTTTACTGTAAAATTAAAAAAAGGGTACTCATCAGCCAAGACCCAAGTTCTCACCATTATCTGAGCCATAGAGCAACGTAGCACTGGCCTTCTGCAATCGGTAGCTGTGCACCAAGTAAAATGTTTCTAAAAGGCCAATATGGTTGTTAGATTTTACAGAAATTCAAAGAAAAAATGTGCAAAAGATGTAATTGATCTTATTTAAAACAGAAGAACAAGAGTTGTCTCCACTTCTCATTAAACGTCAGCGATGAGACCGGTGTGTAGATTCCACCACACATTGCTTATTTTTCTGATCACAGAAATATTCCTAAATCAAATCTGTCTTTTCATAACCAAGGTTAGAAGTGCTGTGGCCTTCCTTCTAGGCAGCTGACCAGCAACACACAGCAGCAGGTGAGTTGAGTGCTTTGCTACCCTTTCCTCCATAAGCCTTAGAAATCTTGGATCACTCAGACATTTCTCTGGTGTCTCATTAAAAGAACTCGGTAAAAATGCAACACTGCTACAATTTACAATGGAACATTTTAGCAGCTTTGGGAATGCAACTTTTTAAAGCCTCTGCATGCATCAATAAGATTAACGAGCAAAAATGAGAATAGTTTAAGTCCGAGTGATTTTATTTAGATGAAAGAAATATATGACAATCTGTATCTGTGATTCCAAAAACTACAATCCAGCTTAATAAACTAATTTAGGTAAGGAGAAACAAGGCTACTAAGGAAGTTAAAGTCTGCTAAAAGTTCTTCTAACATCTCATGTCAGAAGAATAAAGACGTATAGCTTTTATAAGAGTCTCCCTGTGGTTCAGTCTTTGTTTACACAACTGAAATCATTCACAAGAACACAAGTTTTACTTTTTGAGAAAGAGCCCTCTGGCATTTAATGCTGAAATTGTGCTTACAAATTCTGCAGATACCAGTCAGAGTTTGGATATCAGATTAAGACTGACAGGGTTTTGATGCATTAGCTCAGCATTTCTGCACTGCTCCCCCTGCTGCTTCAGTGATCAGACTTTTTTGTCAGATATAAGACGACACTTTGGTGTCATTATCAGAGCAAAATGTCATCCATGCTCAAATAGAGAGCTGGATGATCTGATAATCCATGCAGGAGTGGGCATTAAGTCAAATGCATTAGAGTATATTGCCTCTTAGAGAAAATGTAGTTTCAAACAGTAAAACTTGAGCCACAAAAGACACTAATCCTGACACTTGGTTACAGATATTGTGCAAACCGCAGGTGTTAAGCCGGTGCTGAAGAATGCATTCTACAACATGAGTGATACTGTATGAGCACATACAGTATCAATCCTGCAGTATACAGACCTGAACACAACGTAATGGCAAATAAATTATGGGAAGCCCAAATTATTTTATGATGGTCTGAAGCACTGGGAAAAAATTAAAATAAAAAATATTAGAAACAAATGTGTTTTTTAACGACATATGTTAAAAATTTTATGATTTCCACATCAAGTTTTTTTAAACTGATATATTGAAGTAATTCCAGATAAATGTTTATTAACAGTTATATTTTCCCTGCAGCAAGAGGCCACGTTGAAAGGCTGTGTTCCTGAAATGTACTATACAAGTAAACTTAATTGATTTTTTTTTTTTTTGCAATTGTAATAAAATAATTGCCCCTTACCCATGTATTTATTTGTTGGATTGCTACAGTTTTGGTCCACCATTTCAATCAACATCTCCATTTAATTCCAGATAAATTAAAGACATGCTATATAAAGTTGGAAATCCCTTCTGGATTGCTTGTGAACTCTGATGTTGATGTTTCAGTTAATATTCCACCCTTTTCATTCAAATTCTACAAGATGGCAACAAGGACAGAAAAAAGGTTTAATGCAGTCAAAAATGTTTGCAGACATTTAGTGATACGATATATGAATGTTTTGAAATAATTATGTCCCTCTTGGCTCTGAAATTGACAAGTTTCTAAATATGTCAACATCAGTTGAAAATAGCCTCAAACCTTACAGCTGCAGGTACAACTAAATTGCATGAGGCAGAATAACCAGATCCTCTGCTGAATATGGATCGGGTCTGTAGACACTGACTTGTCTGCTTACCCGGCTCCAGGCTGTAGTAATCTGGCTGTCTTTAAAAGTTGTTTGTGAGAATACCATCTAGGAATCTCAATCAGAATTGCAAAGATTCAAAATTAAACATATTAGATGTAGGAAGAGAATTCAAGAGAGTTTGGAAAATGTCAACTGTATGAAGATACAGTGAAGAAAAATGTAAACTAAGAATAAAAACGGTCTTAAATTATTATTATTTATTAATATTGTATTATGTAGTAAAGTGTATGGCTAAGTTTATTGATGTATTTAATGAAGTGCTGCATTAGTATCTTGAAGCACTGCAAAAAAAAAAAAAAACAACATGAAGGCTCTGTTTAATATTTCATAGCTTACTGGTTCAGTTGGAATTAAAATTTAAACACCAAACATAAAAGCGCTCATAGTTTGTGCACTTTTGGGTTTTGGTTTTGTGTTTTCCTTAGCTTCAGGATTCCTTGTTTCAGGTTTGCAGACTTTAAGCTTCTTTAAATCAATAACTTCCTGTTTACAAAAAGATACTGCAGCAACTTAAAAAAACAGTACTATCTATCTTTTGTTTCAGTTATCTTGAGTTCCAGAAGAACATATTGGCTTTTCAGTAAATCCTTTCAGTAAGTAAAGCCAAAGAAGATATTCAGTAATAGCACAAATCGATGAACTGAATGAAATGTGCTTAAAGTCCAACAAGAGCGAGAGGTTATACCTGGAGTCAAACACTTACAGTAAATGGGTTTTGACTGATGGACAGAAAGAAGAAATCTCTAATTCTTCAGAAAAAGATTTTGTGAAAACAACCATGTTTGGAGGGGTAAAAATGACTAAAACAAATCAAAACTGCATCTTGCCTGGGAAGGAATCCAGTGTGTGTGCTCTGTAATTTCTGGAAATTAAAGCGTCAAATCACTGCCATTTGATGAATCAGAGATTCGGAAGAACATGCATCCATTCACTTCCAGAGCACATTCTGTCTCCAACAACAAGCAGAAAAAAATGCTGTTTTTACACACTATCAAAAGCAATTACTTTTTAGTGTGCTTGGTTGAAAACTCCTTTAAGCAACTTCCTTTGACTGCCTGGAAAAGAGACTCTAAATAGCTTAGTGCAGAACCACACCAATGTTACTGGGATCAAAGAGGAAGGAGCCAAAGAAATGAGGCCAATTTCCCCACGGGCCCCATATTCCCATGAGATGTACAAACAGGTTCCACACTCCCCTTATTTTCCTTCCATTTCAACTGACCATAGCACTACTTTGCTATGGTCAGTCACAGAAAATCCAAAAATAAAACCATCAGCTTTTATGGTTGTAAAGTGACAAAAAGTTAAAAACTTATAATTTCCAGAGACAGTAAAAAGGTAATAGCCTGAGCTTCAGTACAAAGTGTGCACGGTCGGCTGCAAGTTGAAGAATTTCCATCCCGGCATGTGAGAGAAAGAGCAAGCCAGCTGGTGTCTGCCAGCAGCAGCAGCACTCTGTTTTTCCACAACGGAGGAATTATGGCGAGAGTTGCATGTCATCCAAACCGCTCTGTGTGGCGGGAAATCGGTGTGTCTTTGTGGGAGTGTGTGAGGCCATCTACTTAGCAGGATCTATGATACTGACTCCAAAACGCGCAGGCACACAAACATCATTTCATTTTCCTCCTCAACAAGTGTGCCATCACGCCGGCCACACTGGCAGGAAGGCAGCAATTCCGAGACCCAGCACTTGACGTGTTCAGCTGTGGAATCAAAACTACTGTGGAAATCGAGCGCATACCGCGGTTAGTCAAACACTAATAACAGCTCTGGTTGAGCTCAGAATTATAGTCGGGAAGGGTGATTTCATGTCAGTCAGCTCTGATGTCTATTTCAAATGGGCATGGCCGGCCGCTACAGACAACCCATGAAACTTGCAAGTGCATCTGTGGGCTCATCCATTGCCTTTTTAAGTCACACCTCAGTGGTTTTTCAGGACACTTCTATTAAGGTGAAGGGGCACAGGGGCACGCCAGTAATCAGGAAGAACATTTAGAGTCATGACGACAAAACAGAAGCCGCGTCTCGGGTCTATCATTGAGCTCCAGATTCTATTAGCTGCACTATTAGAGCTGCTAATGAGAAGGCATTACAGAGGACAGAAATAACCTGGCATGGCGCTGCTTCTTCATCCTCATCAGGTGCCGTCATCTATAAGAATAATACGGCCTGTGACTGCAACTCTGCATCTTATGTGTACCTCGTTAACACGTCTCAGTGGCCTCC
This sequence comes from Girardinus metallicus, assembly GCA_903067095.1. Taxonomy (NCBI): domain Eukaryota; kingdom Metazoa; phylum Chordata; class Actinopteri; order Cyprinodontiformes; family Poeciliidae; genus Girardinus; species Girardinus metallicus. The sequence continues at coordinate 7,022 of CAEGAE010073865.1, forward strand.
CAGTGGGGCAGTCTGCTCGGCCCATGTATCAGACAGGTGGGAGGGAAACATCAGAAAGATACTCAGCAGTGCTCCGTCTGAACATTTAGCAGGGCAAGGTAAATGAGAGCAAGTGATGAATAGCTGAGGACTGAGCCAGTGGACACCGTAACAATGCGTGGGTGGTAAAAACAGAGACTAAATCATAAGTGGAGAGTCGAAAAAAATGAAAAAGATGAAACGGGGGCCAAGAGGATGTGAGGGGGTTTGAGAGTTTAAAGCAATGTTTCTCTTACTCCCCCCCTCCTTATTTTCCGTCTGAGTTACACGGTCATTTGGCGGCACTGTCTGAGACCACCGGTACGTTTCCACTCTGCTGTCTGGTCGCCTGCCTGCTTGTTTATCTGCCTGACTACAGGTTCTCGCTCTCCTCAGCTCAGTTTCTCTTTCCGTCTGTCGTCCATCAAAACCAACTGTTTCTCCAGCAGTTTTCAGCACTCGTTTCTATAAAAGCAGAGCTTTCATTTCCCCCTTGATGCACTTCAAAGTCGCACTACAACATGTTTCTAAAAGAAGGTTTTCAGATTTGCTTGGGGATTAAATGGAAACAAAGGTGGATATCTTATGGTAACCTGTCATTTTGTGAAACTCTGAATATTCACCCACTTACAGATTTCTACAACTTTGTTCACATTTTGAATGATCAAACCTTTTTTATACTAGACAACAATAATGTGACAAAATAAAGTTTTTAACTTATGATTTATTGAGGGAAATTTTATATTGAAATTAACCTGGCCCTATGTGAGAAAGTAATTGCCAACTAAATCTAATAGCTGCTTTGAATGGGAACACCTGCCATTCAAGGCAGCTACTAGCTGCGTCTTTTATGTCTTTATGAGGGAATTTTAGCCACCAACAATTTTTCTGAATTATTAATTGGAGCGCTCCGAACATAACCAGCCTGTTAAAGGTCACCATAGCATCTCAGTTGGATTTAAGTTCAAACTTTGACTAGGCCACTCCAAAATCATAATTTTGCGTACAAGATAATTACTGTGTGCTTTTTTATCATTTTTCTACTGCATGACTTAAGATTGCTTAAGCTAAAAGTCACAAACTGAGCAACAGAGATGCTTATCTGGATTTTCCATTTGGGAGCAGAATTCATGATTCTGTCAAAATGTCCAAAACCCCAGACCGTTTACTACAACCAACATGTTTGACTGTCAATGTAATGTTTCTTTTCGAAAATCCTGTGGTAGTTTTATATCTCATAGTGGAAAACACACCTTCCAAAAAAATGTATCAGTCTATAAATTTTCCCTCACAAGGTCTCATGATTTTTATGTTTTCAATGTAATGGGCCTTTGTGTTGCTTTCAGTCAGCAGTGGGACTCTCCCATTGTTGTCCAGTCTCTTTCTTGTTGTTGAGTCATGAAAACAGACCTTAGTTTTTCTGTGTTTATTAATTTGTGGTTCACTGTGGGTTGCAGTAGTCCAAAAGTCTTATGAATGGCTTTGTAGGTCCTTCTAGACTAAGTTTATGATATTTTAGCTTGCTTCATCATTTCAGACAGTTTCTATTTAGGTGATTCTACAGGTAATCAGTTGTGGCTTTGTCTCAAATAGTAAAACGTGATTAAATGCAGTATTTATTTTTAACTTTGTTTGGGCTCGATATTTTTCTCCCTCAATTATTTTCTGTATTCACTCAAGTTGTCTTTACTTAGTTTTAACATTTCATTCATGATCTGAAACATTTAAGTGTGGCAAAAAACCAAAAACAGAAGAAATATATAAATACTTTTTTTTCCTGCGCTTTATTTCTTTATGTAGTGACAACAAGGTAAAACAATTCAGGCCCTGGAAAAGTAATAAAATGTATTTTACAGTCTGATTTATAATGGAAAGAAACTAAGTGAAAGTTGCCATTTAATCTAAGCCAACATCTGCGTCTATTAATAATTATGTTTTAGGTTTTGGAAAGAGGAGAGAAACTGAAGCCAGGTCAGAAAACTGGTTAGGATTTCACTTCAATACACTGCACTTTTTTCTGACTTCTACTTGCAGACTTCTTTAATTTGGCTGAATTAGAATTAGGATATTAACCGTCCTGCCGGTCCTAAAACATTAATGTTGCCTAGGTATAAACAGCTTGCTCTGAAATAAAGTCTATGTCAGAATAAACGCTGGAGGAATCACCTGTAGTACAGCAACCTTATAACATTGACCTCTAACATTTTTGCTCTCTGTGGTTTCTACAAGGAAAGAACAACATGATCCCAGCAGAAAGGGGACAGCAAGCGTAGTGCCTTGTCTGGTAAACCCAATATGGTTTCTTGTAGGCACAGCCCAGGTCCAAATTTGCTTTTGCAATTCAGTTTTTACTAACAGTACCTTTGGAATCATTTCTTCCCTTCTTGGCCTTAAGTAGCACTGGTATCTACTTCTTCATTCCAAGGAAACCTGCCCTGTTCTTCCCTTAAACTTTCACTTCTTCTAAGCATATCGTGTATTTTTACACATTGTTGGTGTTTTTATTATGTTTATGCTTCACTGCCTCCCTCCGCATATGGCCACAAAATGGCTTGTGGCCAAATGCGGAGGGAGCATCATTACTCATGTAATAATGCTACATGAGTCTGTTTGCTCACAATGCCCTGCAATGAAGCCCACTTCTCGCAGTTGTCTGACTTAAATTGGACAGAGACATACGTTTCGCTGCGCATTCACACCTCCTCAGATGAATCTTTTCAAGCAAACCAGACAAAGTTTGATTCAACAGGATGAGCGTGGATGCAAATCTTTAAGTCGGAAAATGTATAGGATAAATAATAATAATAATAATAATAATAATAATAATAATAACAAATATTTATATAGCATCTTCCATTAATGCCTTACATGGGACATCAAAATGGAAACGGTACTAATTAAAAATACAACCACAATGAAAAGAAATAAGATACTAAAAGGTAAATATTAAAAATCCTTTTAAATTAATGGGTCTTAACTCTTAAGAGAAATAACCTTGAAGGTTTGCTGACCCAGTTCCCATAAATAAGTTCTGCTCAACCCTGGTCCATTAGATGTGCTCCTGCTCCCAGTGGAAAGGACTAGATTACATCAAGAGCTTGTCATCCAGTCATAACAAAGTGTGGTAATGACCATCAGTTTAGACACATTTAAGCATGGAAACATCTAATCCTCAGAGAGCTCTTGAAACCATTTGGTACAACAGCTCCTATTGATAGCCACTCGACATTTTCTAAAACCTACAGCCCCGCTGCTTGCTGATGCCGAGGGCATCCATTCTTTTGTAGCATTAGGGTTATCATCTAAAAGCTACAAAACCCACCATAGATAAGATAATATAGTTTTATGCTGCTATTATGATCGATATAATGAATTCACTTGATTCACTTTGCCTCTGCAGTCATCAAATCGGAGAACTGAATAATGTTGGGATGGATAAATCCTAGCTTCTGCTCACCTTTAACAAGAGGATTTTCATAATAATTTCAATTACACCACTGTCACTTAGTTATTGTTTATTTTTGGATAATTCTAATAGGGTAAAAAATAGTGAATTACAGATTTTCACAGCTCTTCCGACATACCAATAGTTTATTTTGACTTCACTGTTATGGTATGGAGCGTCATAAGAAGAAATTTATCAAATAAAAGTTTTAAAAATAATAATCCAATTGAATAACAGATGGAAAGACTTGACATGAGCAGGACATGACCTTTCCTAATTATGACCTCCAGAGTAACATCTACAATCCCAAAATGAGTTTTGTCCCAAAGATCACCTCCCGCTCTAAAGCAGACCACAGGCAGCTAATGACATTTAAATCAGGCTGCAACTGAACAACTTGTGATTTATTGCAGCTCATGTCACACATGATCACTTTTCTGGGTGTGGGACCATGTGAGTTGTGCCAAAGCCACAGAGGCGGAGAATGGAAAATATTTCTGAATGGTAGAAATAAAGACCCCGACGCAGGGAGGAGGAGGGGTGGACAAAGCAGAATAACTTTAGCCGGACAAGCTGATTGGCTCGATTCAGGTCAAAAGTGCACACTGGTTAATTTAAAGGTCAGGTACAGTATAACAGAGATTAACCAGTCCAGGACGTGGATCAGTGAGCTGTTTTGTACGGGTGCTTTATATTCAAACAGATTTGGTACTAAAATAACAGAAGCGGCGGTAGCCGAGAACAGCTTGTTTTAATTGTCTCTGAAGTGGAACAGCTGGCTGTGACTACCGGGCCTCACAGCATAATAGAGACAGACAGAGAAGCATGGAGGCAGAATAGGGGAGGAGGTGCAGGCCAAAACGTTAATGCCATTCCCTGCTCCTAAAGAGACTCAGCATCAAAACAGCTCCATAATTACGGCCCATTAATATATTTTACTCAACCTGAACGACTTATTACACAAGATGCCTTCCAACCTTGGATTGACTGCAAACCAAAATCTATTGTTGATTTCTAATTCAGCAACTAATAAACGTTTTGGAGAGCATTCATGAATTTACATACAGCCGTTTATGTATAGTTAAAATCAGATGTTCGCAAACACATAATGTGAATTAATCTTTTGCTGTGTTTGGTTTAGTTAGAATTGCTACAGTTATTTAGATTTGCTAAACGCAAGTTTGATCTTTTCAGAAATTTACGTATATGTTCATAATTGGTGGCAATTAATGTTATAACTGAGGTCAAATACGTTGGCTATCCTTCCACAAGCTTCTGGTGGAGGTTTGCTGAACATTTATTCTTTTTGTCCTGAGAGAGCTTGTGCCACTGAGTTAGATACACATTTTAACATTTTTCCACAAGTATTCAGTAGGAATCATATGAAGGCTTTTTGGACTTGATATATGCATTTTGGTAGTATGCATACATTTATTGTTTATTTGGACAATTTTCTGACTGGCGTCTTGAGATGTTGCTCAATATTTCCACATAAATCTTTTTCACTCAATCAGCACAACATGATGCTCCAAAAAGTCTTTGCCCATCAGTGCAAAGACTTTTGCACTGTTGGGCAAAATCTAATCTTGCAAAATCTAATCTTGATTCTTATGTTGCCCTTAGATTAACAACCTCTATTCATTTAGTCATTTAGTCTATGATGGTACATTTTATTGTGAATAGTTACACGTACTTACCGGCTACTACCAGCATCTTTATAAGTTCATTTGCTACTATTCTGGGGTTATTTCATCTTTTCAAAACATTCAGTTTATCTTACGTTTCAACTGTATTTGATATGAAGTTATGTTTCATGTCTAATTAAACATAACACTGAATAAACTATTAAAGATATGAGTTTCTGGCATGAAAAGGTCTTAATGGTTGTCAGATATTTCTATCATTTCTTGTCTTGACCATGAACCTGAAAGCGGGAGCTGTAGGAGAATTATTCTATAATGTGGTTCAGCTGTCTGCCCGTTATTAGTGCAGTGAGCAGTCCGGACATAGTCGACTTGCTATTTTTATCCTGAACACTATTAGCCTTTGACTGTATTATTGTTGCTCATGTTGTGTCACAGCTGCCTTCAGACAAGAAGTTTAAAAATAAATGGCCAGCACTGTTCTGATAATATTCATTATGAATGTGGGAGCAAGAGAAGAAAGTTGGCGTTTTAGATTTTTTAAAATAATTATGGTGTCAATGACAATTAGAAATGTACAACTATATTATTGTTATTATGACAAAGGTGGCTGAAGGAGGCTGATTGTAGGGAAACATTTTGAGCACACAAAGACAGCGCCACATGGGGGACAACAGAGAGTCAGCTTTACAGTACACGGCATTAAATGCTTGAGGCATCTGATCATAATGTGAATTTGATGGAAATTCTGAAAAGCAGTCAAAAGCAAATGACATGCAAAGTGCAAAAACAGACTGATGAAGAGCCAAGATCACTTCAAGCAACCCCAACCTAACTGTAGGGACAGCCAGAGACCTCTATAATAGAAAGATCATAACACCAGAAGGTGGAGGACGACTCAACCTCACACTCCTACAATGAGATCTAACAAAATGCAAGCCACTTCCTATTTAATGTAGTGATTCCATAAATGATGTACATGTGAATTTAGGGGAAAATACCAATGCTGCAACAAGAAAATAAACTTTTAAGATCATGTTTATATGAGTTTATGAATGACTGTGAGCAAGAACTCTGCCTAGCTTAAATGAGCAGAAAATTATATCCTTCTGCAATGACTTAACAAATATTTATGACCTGTACCGAGATGTGCCTCTTCGACTGTGATTATTTAAATGAGATGTTTAATTTCTGCTTGCGAGATTATTAGAAAGCCACCAGCATATGCAGGATTCTCCCCAAAGCCTGCTCGAAATCACGTTATACGCCAGACTGAGTCAGTTGTAGGGCTGAAACAATTCCTCGAGTGATTCGAGTACCTCGATTATTAAAATTCCTCGAGGAAAACTGATCTGCCTCGAAGCCTCGTTATATTACGTGTTATTATTTAGCGCACCGTGTTCAGGCCGGGATTTTATTTGCGTTCTCACTTCCGCCTTAGTTGTTGACGAAAGCTAAGTGTTAGCGGCATAACGTCCAGTTTTCAAGTTCGGCCTGGGAGGATTTTATTGAGTCATGATAATGTCCGGGGGACCAATAAGCATCCTAAAATGACGGCAGTGATGCCTGGAGTCCGGCGGGATTATTTATACAGATAAACGGATAGACGGAACACGGTGGGCGGCTGTGCTTTAGATGCGTAGCTTTACTGAAAATACCGGAAAATAAATTTCATATCATCCCGGTCGCAACAAA